>CAIGRP010092820.1:0-37703 GCA_903798385.1 Fraxinus cuspidata | reverse complement strand
ACAGAATGCAGTGGCAACAATCAAAACTAATTACAAATCAAATCTACTGAATGTAGTGTTGAAATATGAAATCAAATTTGAAAAAGAAAAATGGTACCAGCGCAAAAGGAAACCTCATATTCACATATTTCAATGGTATAAAATTAAAATTCACCAAAAAAAACAAAGACTTAAATTATATACTAACATGTTTTTCATCCATCTAATTTAAGTTGAATTTGATTATTTTGGATTCTTGGAATGATCCGCAGAGAGACGGCGATGGATCGACTACTCCAGAAATGAAATGACGATTTCAAATTTTAATGTGGTGAATGACATAAGGAGTGTAATATAATGATAATTGGGGTTAGGTTATAAATGAATTGGATTGGACTTTTGAGTAATGGGCTTAATTTTTTAACTGGGCTTGTCCAAAAAAAAAAAAAAACTAAAACTAAAACAGGACTTGGCCGGCCCAGCCCCCCCCTAAAATTGCCCAATTAATTTTTTTTAACGGATAATCGGTTCGGGGCGGGACACCGTCGCTAAATACCATACTCGCCCCACCCCGAACCGGGTCATTTTTAAAATCAAAACCATAACCACCTCGTTGCACCATCGGTTCGATTTTTTTCACCCCATTCGGTTCGATTAACCGCGGTTTTCGATTTTAACAGTTTGAATTGATATCCCTATTTGGGTAGCGCCGCTAGAAGGAGAATAGCTTAGGGTTTTGGATATATTTTTAGCTAATTGGGGACGGGAGCCTTTTTTGCAATTTCAGAATCTTTGGGGGCTTTCTTGCAATTAACAAAGGATCACTTTGGAAATTTTAAAGAAATGGACATATAATGTAATTTCTGAATTTTGAGGCCATCTATTCATAATTTTAATTCGGGTTCAATTTTGTAATTTTGAAATATTGAATTTAAATGGGATTTTTAAATTTGATCCAAATATTTTTCAATTTTCAACTAAAATTTAAATTATATTTAAAATTCACGACTTTATATTTTTGTTGAAATAATTAAATGTATTTATTATTTGTCCATTTAAATTTCATTTAATTTTCAATTTCGTCTCACAATTACGCATGAATTTTACTTTTCTTCGTTTGATGATTGTGATTATTATTAAATTTTTCGTGGAATTTTACTTTTTAGTGCTCACATTATGAGAAATATTTTGAAATAAATGTTGGTAGTAGTTGCCAAAGTGACACATTCATTTTTATTTATTTGATTTTCTTCAAAAATAAAACAAAATTTGGCATCGTAATTACATAGAGTATCTTGCCCAAATGTGTTATTATATGTAATATTTTTGGAAATTGACATAATATAGTTAACGAATTTACTTGGTCTAGAAATTTCCTTCTGCCCAAAGGTGTTGGTATTTTGAAAATCAATCTACTTTGTTAACTAACTTTGTCATGTGTTTTAAGAGTATCTTAAAGCGTGTTATATTGTTAGCCCAAAGGTGACTTTATAATGATGCATCTGAGCTCTTATCGTAATAATGTTAATTTGGTTTCGACTTTAATTACGGACTATCTAATTTAACCCATGTTAATTAGATAGATACGTTATCATCCATTGTTTAATGCTTTATGTTTGGATGATATTAAATATGTGATTTTATATTTCCACAGTTTTAAATATTTTAGCTCTTTCGAGTCAATTGTTTACTATTGAAACCTTGACTAGGAATCATTATGTGAGATGGAAACGAAACGTAGAAATAGCACTTCGTCATTTAGGGTTAGATTTTGCAATAGAGAAACAAATTTCGAAACCCATAGATAAAAACGATCTTGACTATGTAGCTGAGTATGAAAAGTGAGAAAGGGTAATAGACTTTGTTTGAAAATTATTAAGCGCTTCATATCCAATTCCATTATAGGTGCTATTCTGGATAATGAAAATGCCAAAGGTTTTGTGGATGCCATAGGATTGAAATTTGTTAAGTCAGATAAAGCTGAAACTGGAAATCTAATGGACAAACTGATGAATATGAGTGTCTGGTAAAGTTTAAATTGGATATCTAATGGACAAACTAATGAATATGAGATATGATGGTATAAGTGGAGTTAGGGATCACGTTATGAAGATGATTAATACATCTTCTAAATTAAAGGCTCTTAAGATTCTCATTGCTAAGCCTTTTCTGGTCTATCATGTTCTGAATAGCCTTCCGAGTCAATTTAATCAACTAAAGGTTGCTTACAATGCTCAAAGATATAAATGGGATTTGAATGATCTTATTGTTGTATGTGCCCAAAAGAAGTATAGGTTGATGCGTGAAAATGTTGAAATTGTGCAATTAGCTTTTCAACTATCACAAAACAATGGGTCTTCTCGTAACCACAAATCTAAGTTAACAAGGGCAACAAGTCACACTACAATTAGCCAGAACAAAAGTCAGAAATTATGGTGGTCCCAAAGGAACGATAAAGAAAAATGATCAATGTAAATTCTGCAAGAAGAAGGGTCACTGGCAGAAAGATTGTTTTAAGTTTAAGACTTGGTTAGAGAAGAATAAGAGTTCTGCAGGTATCTCCTTGGCCTTATCAAATTATAAGTCTTCTTTTGTAGATGTTCATTTTAATTCTTGGTGGTTAGACTCGTGAGCCAGTATTCATATTGCGAATTCCTTGCAGGGGTTCACAAGCAAACGGAGATCAAGTAAGAATGAAGTAAGCTTGTGCATTGGGAATGGAGTTCAAGTGACGGTTGAGTTCACAGGAGTAGTGAAGTTGTCTTTGGAGTCTGGTTTTTATCTTGTTTTAGAGAATATAGTTTTTGTACCAACAATGAGATGGATTTTAATTTCTATATTGAAACTTGATGCTTCTGGTTTTTCCTTTAATTTTGGTAATGGAATGGTTGAATTGTTTTATGATTCTCGTTTGATTGGAAATGGCCTCTTATGTGATGGTTTATATAAATTGTATTTGTCTTCTTTTAGTGAAGTCTCTTGTGTTGGGAATGTGTTAAAGCAAAAGTCTCTAATTTGTGAATCATCTTCCATGTTGTGGCATAAGTGGTTGGGTCACATTTCAAAGGATAGGATGGAGAGATTTGTTAAAGTTGAAATACTTCCATCTCTCAACTTCTCTGATTTTGACACTCGTGTGGACTGTATAAGAGAAAAGTTGATTAAATTTGCTTGGAAAGGTTCCACTAGGAGTGATGATATTTAGACTTAATACATACTGATATTNAACTTTTATTGATGATTTCTCGCAATATGGATATGTTTCACTTCATTAATGATAAATCTCATGCTCTTGAGAAATTCAAGATTTTCAAAATGGAAGTAGAGAAACAATGTGGGAAAAGTATCAAAGTTGTAATATCTGACCGTGGTGGTGAGTGTTATGGGAAGTATGGTGAGTTTGGTCAAAACATAGGTGATTTTCCAAAGTTTTTGCAAGGGTGTAGTGTAGTATAGTGCCTCAATACACCATGCGAGGGTCATCTGAGCAGAATGGCATTTTTGAAAGACGTAATCGGACTCTGAAAGACATGGTCAGGAGCATGATGAGTGAACAAATTTGCCAGAATATCTATGGGGTGAAGCTTTGAGAACTGTATATATATTTTTAACAGAGTTCTGAGTAAAGCTATTGCAAAGACACCTTTCAAGTTTTGGACAAGACGTAAGCCAAGTTTGGCTCATTTTAGGGTTTGGGCATGTCCAGCTGAGTTGAGAATTTATAATTCATTTGAAAAGAAATTAGACCCAAAATCCACTCTTGGTTACTTTATTGGGTACCTGGATAGATTAAAAGGATACAAGTTCTATTATCCAACCGTGGCACCAGAATTGTTGAGTCAATCATTGCTAAATTTCTGGAAAATAATTTTGGTGATAGTTGGAGTTCTACGTTGAAGGAAATTTTTGTTGAACTGAATCCAATTATTGTTCCAGTTCTTGTTATACATGAGAGAGTTATAACTCAACCAGCTGAAATTGTTAATGAAGAACCTGGGCACCAAGAGAAACTACAGGTTCCTCTACCTACAACAATTGAGTCAGTTCCTAAGCCACAAGTTAGGAGATCGCAAAGGGAAAGAAGGTCTGCATTGCCTAGTGATTATATTACATATTTTTTGGAGGGTGATTTTAATATTGGGCATAGTGTTGACCCTGTTACTTTTAATCAAGCATTGACAAATCCAGAGTCACTTAAATGGATAAATGCTATGAAATATGAAATGAATTTATGGAACAGAATAAAGTTTGGGAACTTGTTGAACTTCCTCAGGATGCTAAAGCCATAGATAACAAGTGGATCTTAAAAAACAAATTGGACTCAAAAGGGAATCTTGAACGAAAGAATGCGAGATTGGTGAGATTGGTTGCAAAAGGGTTCACTTAACGTAAAGGCATTGACTATAATGAAATATTTTCACCTGTTTCATCCAAAGATTCTTTTCGAATTATCATGGCACTTGTGGTACAATATAATTGGGAGCTTCATTAGATGGATGTTAAGACGACTTTTCTGAATGGAGATCTTTCCGAAAGGGTTTACATGAGACAACCTGAAGGTTTTGTTGTGAAGGGAAAAGAAAAATTGGTATGTATGTTGAATAAATCCTTATATGGTCTCAAACAGGCATCACGATCGTGGTATTTGAAATTTGACGAGGTTGTGACTTCTCTTGGTTTGTTGAAAATACAGTTGATCAATGTATTTATCTTAAAATCAGTGGGAGAAATTTTATTTTTCTTGTCCTGTATGTTGATGATATTTTGCTTGTAATAGTGATTTGGGGTTACTTCATGAGACAAAGAAAATATTATCTGCTAATTTTGAGATGAAAGTACATCATGATAGAAATCGTGGCGTGTTGGGACTTTCTTAGAAGGGTTATATACGACGTGTTCTGGAAATGTTCAATATGCAAAAATGTGCACCTGGTGATGTACCTATCATAAAAGGGGATAAGTTTAACAAAGCTCAATGTCCATGGAATGAGCTGGAAAGAGAATCTATGAAGATGATTCCATATGCTAGTGCTGTGGGAAGTTTGATGTATGCTCAAGTTTGCACTAGACCGGATATAGCTTATGCAATCAGTGTTCTCAGTAGGTTTCAATCGAATCATGGCAAGAGCATTGGAAAACAGATAAGAAAGTTATGAGATACTTAAAGAAAACTGAAAGTTACATGCTCACTTTCCAGCGTTCAAATCACTTTGAGGTGGTAGGCTACTCAGATTCCTATTTTTCTGGATGTCAAGATGATTTGAAATCAACCTTAGGTTATATTTTCATGTTGGCTGGTGGTGCTATATCGTGAAAAAGTGTTAAGTAGACTCTGGTAGCATCTTTTACTATTCAGGCTGAATTTGTGGCATGTTATGGAACTACAATTCAAGCCGTTTAGTTAAGAAATTTTATTTCTGGGCTGAAAGTTGTTGGCTCCATCTCGAAGCAAATCACTATTTATTGTGATAATAGCACAGCAGTGTTCTTTTCAAGAAACAATAAAAGTTCTAATGGATCGAAACACATTGACATTACATCAAATATTTGGTGGTTAGAGAAAGAGTCAAAAAATTGCAGACGACGATAGAGAATATTAATACAAAGGCAATGATTGCAAATCCTTTAACTAAGGGACTCGTTCCTAAATTTTTTAAGACACATGTTACTAATATGAGAATTGTGGAAACATTTGATGTTTTTGGTTAGTAAGAGTTATTTATGTAAGAGAACTGCGTTTTAGCTTGATCCTTTCACGGGGTACGTAGGCAACGCATATGTTATCGGATACAACACCTTCCAATAATAAAATATATTTTCCCCTATCCATAAATTATTTTGAGCATGCATTTCACTTGTGTCTTTTATTACGATATTACTTGATCTCGAGATATGATAGTTAAAGACATCAGATGAGTCTCTTTTAGAGACAAGTGGCTTCATTTTGATTAGAAGTATTTTGAAGATCGATATGAATTAGAACAGTTTTTTATCACATTTGGTGCTAAGTTCATACTGTATACTACCACATTGGTTGGAAGATGGGGATCCATGTCAATGAGGATAACGATATTGGCATTTGTAGCTATGGAGTGGTCTTACATCATTGATTGGTGTAACGACTTCCATGTCCGATGTTAACATTCTTGTTGGACGGATCATGTTGTGTAAGGTGTTATCATTGCAGCTACACTTGTGTGTCCACCTATGTAGTCTGACACGGAGGTTAAAAATTTTGTTCTATAGCAATCAAATGTTTGCCCAATTGGGAGAATATTAGAATAATTCTATTATATGGGCTTTCATTTGATTTCAAATTTTACGACTTAGATGTATGGTTTGCAAGCCACCTTAGGATCTATGCCCACTGCATATTTTCAAGTAAACACATCAAGGTTCATTTTCAAAAGTTTTCCGTAGGTTTTTCATAGTTTCAACCAACCCTTCGCCAATTTTTAGAACTTTAGTCACATCGTCTTGACTGGGAAAAAAAAATTTCTAGTTATTAACCCACTGTAGGTACGAAAATACAGTTAGTTATTAGAGGGACAATCAAGTCATGACCTCTATTTTTTTTCCCAAGGTTACTAGTTTCGACTATTGTATTACATGGTCTCTAGGAGCTCATGAGCTTGTCTCCTTTTAGATCACTAAGATGACTTACTCATACAACTTCTTCATTATATCTTATGGAAGATTCGTATCTATTAGTGGAGAATTTAACACATAACTGGTGAATAATATTGTTATATTTGCTTATCTCATAGTAGGCTATCCTATGATTCTATCATAACCGGAATTTTTGTCCAAAACATAGAAATTCATATTTTTTTGGTATACTCGGGACTCCTCACCTAATTTCACAAAGAGATCGATCATCAATAGTCTTGATATTCCCTTATCTCCTTTAGATTTCTAGTGACATCTTTTCACGTTGTTGCTGCCATCAGGATCATTGTCATTTTCTAGCTCAAAACAGTAAGACCGTGATTAACTTTGTCCTTGTTTCCCATAAACAATGCCAATTTGTTAACATCTAAACTCACTATTTTGCCACTCAACAGGGAGCAAGAAGAGAAATGGTTATTTGTGATGAATTTATTTCAAATTCAACAAATCGCACCATTTCAGATTGAATCTTGATCTAGTGGTTTAGATGGCACTCTATCCAAAGATCATCATTACTCCTTTATACACTTCTTGAAAATGAGTAGTACCTAATCATTTCACCTATTGAAAATTTATTCCAATTTACATATTTCAATCTTTAAATAACCAAACATTCCAACATGTCTAGATACCAATAGAATACTCAATGAACGATACACGAAATATAAAATGAGTGAACAAGATAACACATATATCTATTTAGTTTCAATGCATGATCGATCCTTATATGTTATGAAAAAATTGAGCATAAGGATTGTGTTACAAAACTTGCATCAGTATGGCTTTATCAAGACCAGGATCTCTTAGTACGCATCTCTTAGTACGTGAACCCTGTTTTGCAATTCGTCATCAACTCCATCCAGGATCTCTTAGTACGCATCTCTTAGAACGTGAACCCTATTTTGCAATTCGTCATCAACTCCATAAAAATACAATTGAAGAAATATAGGTCGATTTCTAGTAAAAGAGCGGAAGGTCATGGCATATTTGCCCTTGAGATCTAAATGTGTACACTCCTTCGTTGGATGTAATGAGATCTTTATCTACATTTACGCCGAATGAAGTGAAGGAAAATATGCTATTATAACCTCTCAGATTTTCTAAATAAAATCCCTTTATTAGATTTGAAGTAAACAAATTGTCCAGTTCATTTGGCACCTCGTTCTCGACAAGTTGGAAATAAATGTTGGATGAGAAATTTTTAACTAATAAATTATATAAATATTTGATCATAGAAGGTAGAAATTATTTGTTCCTGACCATTTTGACAACAAAATGCTGGAGTTTTGTACTCATATTTTGTTGCGCCGTAGAAAGTACATGAACGTATTTTCTTAAGCTCGTGTATTGGAGAACAAAATGGCAGAGATAAATTTATTCCTGCATGATGTTAAATGAACTTTCACAAATAATATTGGAATTGAGTATAGTTGAGAAAATATGATATAGATGAGTCATTCAAACAGTCCAATAGTAGGACATTGAACTTGATTCAAAAATAATTTATCCTTGCATGGTTTCAATGGAATATGAGATACTACGCTTGTCACTTATGTCCTATCCGTCTCTTCTTTCTTGATTCATTTGTAAGCTGAATCTTTGTGACACTTTGCTCTTGTGAGAGTCTTGAATATCTCGTTCTTTTACTTTGGTTATCCATATTTGAGGAATTATTTCCTATGAATCGATATGAGAAAAATAAAAGAATTTAACGAGTGGTTGATTAGGGAAGTGACTAACTATAAAGTTGGATTGTACTTCAGATGCATTTAAATAAGGGAAAGAATTGAATTATTTAACTATAAATTACTTGAACTTCTAAAAAAAATGCTCACATATAAGTATATATTTAGAACGTGATGAAATTTCCAAAATCAGTATTGAGTTGGTAAAATCTATATGATTGTAGTGTTTGAATATGAAGGTTTTCAGTGAAAATATTAGTAATATTTGTAAATGAATTTTGTTTTACCTGTACAAAAATCCTAAAAAAAATATATCAACAAAGAAAAATCAACAAAAATAATTAATAAAAAAGAACCAAAACTTAAAGTGCAAAGTATTAATACTTACATTTTAGAAAAAAAAAATATTCCCACTTCATTCTTTAAATCATTCAAAGCAAAATTTCATGTAACCTATGCAGGAAGGCTTGGTGTAAACTATGTCCAGACGCTTGCTTTACATGATGCTATTTTTCTTTTCTTAGGGAAAAACAAAACTTCTTTGTAATGTGAAAGACATCTTTTTTCGTAGTTCATGTTTTGTACCTAATATTATACAACAAAAGAAAACCCCAATAAATTCATTCAGCAATACATTTAAATGAGAATAGTGATGATATGTAATAAGATTTTGAAGAATGTAACTCACGAAATATCTAATCAAAAAATAGGTAACACAAAAACTTTTTTGTTCAATTTATGTTTGTAATTGCTTGTCTACTCTATTTTTTCTCTACTTGAAGGCAACTCACATCTAGATGTCTGATAAAAAAAATGTGGTAATACATACGAAACAATGCTTAGGCTTAAATCTCAAGAACAAAACAATAAAGATACAAAAAAAAAAATTGAATCTTGAAGACATAATACAAAAACTAATCAATCAAAATACGAAAGGAACTCGCTTGTAAACAATTTTCTTTTCTTCGAGATATACTAAACTCCTCTACGGTGCCAAAGACAACTTTTTCAGTAGTTCTTGTTCTATGCCAAAAATTTTTAGCAATACGAAACAAATGAAATCCCAAAAAAAAAAAAAAAAACTAACTGCAAATAGAACTCATTCGGTAATCCATTGAGATGTAGAATAATAAGAAATACTTAGATCTTGAAGAGCAACAATAATTAACAGTGATGATTTGGCAAAATTCCCAAAGAAAAGATTGAATCTTAATAACAATTGAAAAAAAAAAAAAAATACTAACCGGCATTCAAGAAGCTTGCTGACACTGGTAGCCGAATTAATCACCAATCCATCAGGGAATGAGTTTTGTTTTGCCAAATATAATTGAGATTCGACGATATTGTGAAAGTTAAAGCTGACGACGAAAAGCCATCGTGGAAATGAATTTGAGGTTTCACAATTTTGAGGATGTTAATAATGCAATGCATTCTTGAATCTGAAATTTTAATTAACTTGTAATTAAAATTAATAATATTAAAATGCATAAATGAAGATGAATATAAATTAAATGAATGTAAATGTTAATAACAGTGAATTCATACATGAACAAAGATTTTGTAATATTTATAACAGTTTGTAATCGAGTTTCACGCAGTGAAAGCACACGAGTGAAATGAATATGTCAAATGTACATTGTAAGGCCATCGGAAATAGAACGACATTGCAAACAAAAAATCCCCAAATTTTATTTCATCATAAAACTAATTATAAAGAGAAAATACATCAAAATCCAATCATTCCTAAAACATTTTTCTTAAATGAAACGTATATTGTCAAAACCTCTCCAAAAAATGTCTATTCAAAATTCAATCCATCTCAGCCAAAAAAAAAACATCCATTTATTCAACCAAACTAATGTGATAAAATATAGAGAAAGAAATTTTAACTGTGAATGAATCTTTGTTCGGCTCCAATACAAGTGAAATAAATCAGTTACACAATTCCTTCTTGTAGTGTTCACACAATTCCTTCTTGTAATATTCGCATCCATCTTGTATATATGACAATTTTTTTATTCCGTATTGATGGTAATTAAATTAAATACATATTGAAAAATAAAAACTAAGATATTTTTGAAATAATTGAATTGTAGTGAAAGCACACAAGTGAAATAAATTTGTTAAATATATATTAAGGGTAATCAAATTAATTACATATTGAAAAATGAAAATTAAGGTATTATTGAAATAATTAAATTGTAGTAGGGGTTAGAATCATCCAAAAAATTATTCTCGCTTGATGTGATAGTCAATGTTTCAAAAAGAAATTATATGCGTCTTTCTAATCTAAATTAATATCAAATCTTCTATTTTAGTTTCTTGCTTGGATGACTTCCTCCATTAATCTCCTTTGCATCCACTTTGTAAACTTTTTCGACAATCAATTTCTTCCGTTCACTTTCTTCTCTTTTCTCCACATTCATATTTTTCAAGAATTTGAACTCTTTATCTTCCGACAACATTAGTTTCTTGCAGTGTTCACACAATTCCTTCTTGTAGTGTTCACACAATTCCTTCTTGTAATATTCGCATCCATCTTGTATATATGACAAATTTTTTATTCGTCTCGGGTAAACTTTTGTAGTGCACCCATTACATATTTCATACAATGAATTGTTCTTGTTTTGAACCTTTAAAATCTTGCCTATGAAAGCACAATATATTTTAGTCACACTATTTGTAACAATATCATCTAATTTTACAATACCAACATCCATCATCCTCTTTGTGGGCCCCAATAACATATACAGGCCTCCACCACATAGCAATTTTTGAGTTCTGTAAAAAATAGACAAAACAAATAATCTTTCATCTATTGGAAAATCTGCCTAGACATAGTAGTAATGTAAATATAATCACGATGAGTGAATAAATCATGCTAACCTATTTTTAATACCATTAGTTTCTTCAAGTTATGGATCGATCTCAATGAGACTAACATTTGAAGTGGCTGTTTGATCGACTTATAGTGCAATCCAACAATTTATAGTGCTTCCGGTGACTTATAAATAAGGAGCACCGACCCTTATACAAAATTGAGTTTTACAGGACCTCAACACGACCCACAATTTTAAACGGAAGTTGATTTTACAATTTGAAATTTCTTTCTTAATAAATGATATGGTCAAATTAAGTACCAAGAGAGAAATATACTAACACTTATAAATAACAATGAATGAAACCCAAGTGTTAGGTGAGAAAAAATTTGATGAGTAAAATGATTTTCAAACATTAATTGAATTAAAAGTTTTTCAAAGTAAATGATATGATAAGGATAATCAATATATCACATAAATGCTCTTAAAAAAAGTGTTGTATTGAATGTAAAGTGAAGTGGTATTTATAACAGTCAAAATGCCAAAATTTCTAATCAATCGGACGACCCATTCAGGCGTCTGCTTACTACACTGGACAACCAAACTAGTCGTTGTGCGTCGAATTCAAAACGGTTAAAAATTTGACCATTGGACGAAACTTGGACAAAATTTTCCCGAATTTTTCTTTTTTGATTATTTTGAAAAATGTAGGCTTTTGAAGGACATTTTCACTTGATTTTTCAAGATAAGTGATACTTATAAAAAGTTTAAAAATCAAGTGAAACTTTTTTTATCTTTTTGTAAAATGATATTTACGCAAGCATTTTTTTTTTTTTTTGAATAATTTATCTCGTGCATAAAAATTCAACATTTGAGCTTCTAGTAATTCATTGCTAAGGATTAAAGCGTTTGGCCTTTACATATGAATCCAAATCATATAATTCTAATATCTTCAATGAATACTCGATACGACGTGAATGTTTAATTTGTTATTGTCTTTGATTTGACGTGAACACTTGACTTCCAACTCGATTTTCTTTGATAGAAAATTGCAAGTCTTTTGGTAACAATCATTTTGTCTTCAATTGATCAATTTGGCCATAATAGCTATGAAGACTTGAATTCAATTGTTAGAGATATGACAATTTATTTGTTACAATCAAAACATGATATCAACCATAGGTTGACAATTTTCCCCTTTTAATTATGACAAACAAGATGATTTGCAGTGTAAGATTGAATAATTGATATCACGTTGATGAAGGGATATACAGAATAATTATGTCTTGTAATTCATATTCTCCATATCTTTTACAAATTAATATAACCATACATTCAACGCATATATAATTTATTCCTCCTCTCCCCTTTTTCATATACTCCTAGCATATTATGTTTTCAAATCAAAACATGCGTAATCATCTCATTCAATTTATTTTCCCTTTTTTGATTATGACAAACAAGATGATTTGCAGTGTAATGAATAATTGATATCATGTTGATAAAGGAATATACATTATAAATTTATCATGTAATTTATATTTCCACTATCTTTTACAAATTGATAACCATACATTCAAAGCATAAAAATGATTTTTCCTCTTTCTATTGTGTTTTCAAATCAAAACATGCATAATCATCTAACTTTATTTCCCCATTTTGGCATAAGTAAAAAGTACAAGACAAAATATATATCGACGAATAACCATTGACATAGCATTAAAAGAAATATGATATCCAAAACATAAAAGCCAATGGTCAAAAGAGAATGAGTTAGACAAATCAAGAGTATATTCAAGACATAAAAACATAAAGAAATATACAAAATATAGAAATGGAACAACAAAAGCTATGACTATAGCTCTGGAGGAAGCGGTGGAGGAAAGTGGGCATAGAAGTAAGCGTAGAAGGCATTCTACTGAATCTGCCACTGCTGAAGTATTCCACCAAGGCCATCAACTGACGATGTAAAGGAATCAATGCAGTCGTTGAAACGATTATAGTGATCCTCTACAAATGTGAACCCCCCGCGTGAAGAATGAGGAACACTAGAAGCTGGAATATCATGAGGGAGGTTCGAAACTTGCAGTATATCATCAGCATCGTCATCCTCATCACCCTCAAACAGTATAGTCGATGGACCCAAGGTAGGGTCGAATCCTTTTGTGTGTGCTACATACTAACCATATTATTTTAGTAATCCGCTCAAGGGTTTGCATATTGATTGTGTCAATAGGGCGAAGTTTAACAAAAGTCTCAACATTTAATGAAAAGTCAAAATGTTAAAAGAAAAATTGTGAGAAGCATTCCGTAAGGTAAAGTATTAACATGATGCGTGGAATGAACAGGCTTCATGAGACCTAATGCAATAGTTGGAAATCTAATTTTCGCCAGACAAAAAAGGAATCGAGAACGAAAATATCATAGTTTACTTCATCTCAATGAGCATTTCGAGAAGAATGACATGTGCAATGATATTTTGTAAAACTTTACATGGAATAGTTAATTGTTTTGCCTAAATTTTGTGATATTTTCAAAATTCTTTTCGGTGATCCAACGACATGCCTCGGAAGGGTCATAACCTTCTATAGTGGGATGAGTTTTATGAAGAAAAATTTGAATATCACACATCTTAATGTCGAGAATATCCCAAATGAGAGCTTTGTTGATGGTAATACGAACATTTTTAAGTAAACAAGAAATCTTATCCGAACAAGAAGTAATGACCATGTTTTTATAGAATTATTTCATAAGACGTGGATAAGTATGTTCTTATAGTGTAGCGATAGATACCCAACCCACGCTTTCAAAATTATCTTCTATATGAAATGCGAATTCTTCAATAGTAAAGTCAGCTAAATTAACATTTTACCTATTAAAATTTGGGATTTCTCAAAAGGGTTGGCCGACACTTCGAGTTCCATGTCGAATTCTTCATCGAATGAAAGTCTTTTACCCGCTCTTTTGGACCCCAGACATTTTAGAAAATGGTGGTGAAAGAAGGAGATATAGGGTTTTGGATTTTGGATTTTAGGGAATTTTAAGTTGTTGATGGAAGAAATGTTGAAAATTTTAAGAGATTGATGATGTAAAATTGATGGGTTTTGTAAAATTGATAAGAAATTGACTAATAGAGTGAGAGATTGAAGAATATAGAGTGGATTTAGGGAGAGAAATGAGAGGAAAGGGGAAGAAGATGGATGAAAAGTGGTTAAAAACCTGATTTCGCATTGATCCGGACGTCCGATTCACGACCGGAATGTCCAAATTGGCAGAGCAAAGTTCCTTTAAAACTTTTTGTCAAACGGAACAGGTTTTCAGACAGTCCGTTTGATTTGTTCAGTCCCTTTTTAATACTAAGTCAAATATACAATAAGCAATTCCAAATAAAACATGTATGAACACCTAGCATGGATTTAACTTAGTTATGTACTTCAAATTCATCAATAATCCCTAAACCTCTTCGAATATCTAGAATCGATCAAGTACAAGAGGTTTAGTGAAGATATCGGTTAATTGATTTTCCTGTTCACAAATTCTAATATGATAACTCACTTTTGTGCATGATCTCTTAGGAAGTGATGTTTAATTTCAATGTGTTTCGTTCGAGAGTACAAGATGAGATTTTTAGACAAATTTATGGCACTAGTATTACCACATATGACGAGTATATGATCAAATGACATGTGATAATCACTAAGAGTTTTCTTCATCCATAACACTTGGGCACAACAACTAGCCACCAAAATGTATTCAGTTTCGGTAATAGATAATGCAACGAAATTTTGTTTTTTACTAAACCATGACACAAGTGCAAAGCCAAGAAAATGACAAGTTTTGCTAGTGCTTTTGTGATCAATTGTGTAGTTGGCCCAAATGGCATCCGAATAGCTAAGAAGATCAATGTAAGTGCAATTTGGATACCAAATCCCTAAGGTTCTAGTGCCACTAAGATATCTAAAAATTCATTTTACACTAAGGTGAGATTCTTTATGATTTGATTGAAATCTAGTACATAAACACACACTAAACATAATGTTGGGTCTACTAGCAGTTAAGTAGATAATGGATTTGATCATACCTCGATATTTTGTGATATCAACGGAAGTACCTTAGTTATCTTTATCCAATTTGGATGAACTAATGGGAGTGTTCATGGATTTCAAGTCATCCATTTCGAACCTCTTAAGAAAATCCAATATATTCTTATTTTGATTGATGAATATATTATTTTGAGTTTGCTTAATTTGGAGACGAATGAAGAATTCGAGCTCTCCCATCATGCTCATTCCATGCTCATGCATTTTGGGAATTCTTCACAAAGATGGATATTAGTTGCACCAAATATAATATCATCAACATAAATTTAAATAGTCATCATATCATTATTTTGAGTTTTGACAAAAAGGGTAGTATCTGCTTTACCTATTGAAAAACCATTTGAAAGTGAAAATTTGCTCAATCTTTCATACCAAGTTCTAGGAGCTTGTTTTAAACTATAAATAGTCTTTCTAAGTTTGAAAACATAGTCCGGATACTTGTAATCCTTAAAACCAGGTGGTTGATCAACAAAAAATTTTCTTGAATGAAACCATTTAGAAATGCATTTTTGACATTCATTTGATAAAGAGTAAATCCTCTATAACAAACAAATGCAAGAAACATGTGAATAGATTCTAATCTAACAACTAGTGCAAAGGTTTCCTCAAAATCAATAATTTCTTCTTGATTGTAACCTTGGGCCACTAATCTAACCTTGTTATGCACAATGATCCAATTTTCATCTCTCTTTTTTTTTTTCTAAAGATTCATTTTGTACTAATGATATTTTGATCATTTGGTCTAGCGACTAAATCTCAAACACGATTTCTTTCGAATTGATTTAGTTCTTCTTGCATAAATAGAATCCAAAACTCATCAAACTCGGCTTCCTTGAATTTTTTTTGGTTCAATTTTTGAAATAAAAGCACAACTATTTAGGTGATTCCTAATAGAAGCTCTAGTAGTAATACCTTTGAATGGATAACCAATAATAAATTCTTTTGGGTGAGAAAGGACAAACCTCCATTCTTTTAGTAAAGTGAGATCATTTGATGCTTCGGTAGGTTCTATTTCACTTTGTTGAACATTTGCTTATTCCTTGTGTTCCTCTTTTGGATCATCCTTGCTTCGGTCTTGAATATCAATTTGTTCGAAATTAAGGAGTTTCCAATCCTGCATCATTAGTAATACCTTTTTCACGATCAAGAGGATTAGTTTCATCAAAAGTAGCGTGCATAGATTCTTCAAGGAGTAGAGTTCTTTTATTGAAGACTATAAATTATGCTAGTCGATGAGTAACCTAGAAATATTTCAATATTGGATTTTGAATCAAATTTTCTTAAATTTTCTTTTGTGTTTAAAATAAAGCATTTACAAAGCCGTATGGGGTTTTAGTTTTCTTTCAATTAGTTAAAAATATATTTACAATATAGCAAGCGGTGTTGACGGTTTCAGCCCAAAAGTACTTTGGCATGCTATTTTCATTTAGCATGATCCTAACAATTTCTTGTAATGTGCGATTCTTCATTTACGCTACACCATTTTGTTGAGGAGTTCTAGGGACCGAGAGATTATGTACATATCCATTTTCATTGCAAAAATTATCAAAAGCAAGATTATCAAATTCTCTACCATGATCACTTCTAATAGTTGTAAAAGAGTATTCTTTTCATTTGAACCTTTTTTGAAAAGGTATTTGAAAGTATTCAAAGATTCATCTTTGAGATTTAGGAATAGAACCCAAGTGAATCTAGAGAAGCCATCGACAATGAAAAAGGCATAAAGTTTTCCACCCAACCTAACGGTTCTAGAAGGTCCAAAAAAATCTATGTGAAGTGGTTTCATAGTCGAAGAATATAGTTTAGATTTAAAGCGGCTTTTTACTTGTTTACCAAATTGACAAGCATCACAAAGTTTATCTTTATCAAACTTTATATTTGGTAGACCTTTAACAAACAATTTTTGAAAATCTTTGAAAGAAAATCCATGCTAACATAACCTAATCTCCTATGCCACAACCAAGTATCCTCATTTAAACTCGATAAACATTTTTCATCATTTTCAAATTGGATATTTATAATATACACATCTTTGTCACAGCTCCCTATAAACATTACCTCTTTTGATGTAGCTTCCTTAATAAGACATTTAGAAGAATCAAATTTGATGTGATAACATTTATCACATAATCGACTAATACTAGGCAAATTTTGTTTGAGTTTATCTACCATAGCATGGTTTTAGTAGAGGGAAAAGAATGATTACCAACGTTTCCAATTCCAATAATTTTTCATTTTGCATTATCTCTGAATGTGACATAAGCTCCATCCTTTACTTTGAAATTTGATAGTAACATTCTATCCTCGATCATGTGTTTTGAGCATTCGCTATCCAAGAATCATTTGCTCTTCATCTTCTTCGGTTCCTACAAAAATAATTCATTTTTTTTTTGGCACCCATACAAGTTTGGCTCATTGGTAGTTAGTTTTAATGGATTCTCGAATCCACATATTTTTGCTTTCAAAGTATAATCCCTTTTCGGTTAGACAATTACATGCAAGATGTCCATCATTATTGCAAAAGTTACACGTAATTTTTTAAGAATGAGTGTTTGAAGTTTTGATGAATAGAATTTTTAAATATTTTTGTTTTTAAAATGGTTTATATCCAATTCCTCCTATATAAAAAAACACAATTTTGATCACCAAGCATTAAATCAAAATTCTTCTTACCTTGAGTAAATTTTACAAATAATTTTAGTTAAGTCTTCACATTTTTTCTTTCAAGGAAGAAGTTTATTTGATCAATAAGTCATAATCAACATTTTCCTTTTGAGTTTCTAAAATTTTCTTCATTTCATTTTTCAAAAAGTAGTGCTTCTTTTTAAGAATAGAGTGACTTAGAGAAAGTTTTTCAAATTCCTCAAGAATTTCGTCATAGGAGGTAGATAAATCATCATATGAACATTTTTCAATAGAGTTTACCTCATCTTCGATTGTCATGAAACACATATTGGCAATTTCTTCTTGACTATTATTTCCATCACAATCATCATCATCGCTTTCATCCCATGTTGCTTGATGTGCCATTTTCTTAATATTTCTCTTCTTGTTCTTCCAAAGGATATGAGTTGAAATATTTTGTAGTTTCTATCAACATCCTTATTGGGCACCATTCTTCCAAAAGTGATCTAAGTATTTTACTTACAAGTTCACCGTTAGTAAACTTCGATTAAACCCTTTGAGGCCATTAACAATATCGGTGAAGCGAGTAATCATGTCAACAATAGGTTCATCTTATTTCATAAAAAAGTTTTTCAATTCTTTAACCGAAAGATTAATTTTAGTTTCATTTACTTTACTAGTGCCAACATGAGTAACTTTCAATGCATGCCAAATGTCATATGTGAAATCATACGTGCTAATACAATTAAATTCATTTTTATTTTCATTTTTATCTAATGCACAATAAAGTAGATTTTTGGCTATAACATTTAAGGATAATTTTCTTTTATCATCTTCATCATATTCTTATCTAGATTTTGGAATGGTTTAATTGGGGTGGCCATCAATTTTAATAGTCTTAGTAGGCATATAAGGACCATATTTAATAACTCCTCCTATATTATAATCTATTGATTAAATGTATATCATCACCCTATCTTTCCAATAATTATAATGCCTTCCATCAAAGAAAGGAGAACGGTTAGTAGAATATCTCTCAAGATTTTGAAGATTGTAGTTAACCATTGCTTAAGATTGTAGAATCTTAATTTTTAAAATGAGCACATTGCTCTGATACCAATTGATAATCCAAGAATGGCTAATTAAGAGGGAATGAATTGGTTATTAAATCATTTTTGAAGAATTAATATAAATTCAAGCAATTAAGATTAAAAGATAAAATCAAATAATAAGCACAAATGTAAATGCGATGAGTAAACGGGAGAGATGATGCAAACGATATATTGTGGAGGAGGTTCGATCCAAAACAATGATCTAAGTCCTCAATTACCAAGCTCTCGGGCACGAGCAAGGCCTTTTCACTATATTGATCGACTTGTGGTACAATCCAACCATTTATAATGCTTCCGGTGACTTACAATTAAGGAGCACCGATCTTTAAAAAATGTTGAGCTTTATGGGACCTCAACACAAACCACAAATTTAAATGGAAGTTGATTTTACAATTTGAAATTTCTCTTTTAACAAATGGTATGATCAAATTAAGTACCAGAGAGAAATAACAAACACTTTAATAAATAACAATGAATGAAGCTCAAGTGTTATATGAGAAAAACTTTGATGAGTAAAATGATTTTCAAAAAATAATTCAATCAAAAGTTTTTCAAAGTAAATGATATGATAAAGATAAATCAATGTAGTTTCGCTCATGAATATCTCATAAATGCTCTTAAAAAATGTTGTCTTGAATGTAAAGTAAAATGGTATTTATAGCAGCCAAAACGCCAAAATTTCTGACCAACCAAATGACCCATCCGAACGTCCACTTACTGAACCTAACAACCAAACTAGCCATTGTACGTCAGAATTCAGAATGGTTAGAAATTTTACTGTTGGACGAACCGAACATCCGCTTAGACAATGTTTTCCTGGATTTTCTTTCTTGATTATTTTGAAACAAATGTAGGCTTTGAAGTACAATTTCACTTAATTTTTCAAGATAAGTTATACTTGTAAAAAGTTTAAAAATTAAGTGGAAGTTTTTTATTTTTTTGTAAAATGATTTTTATGTAAGTGTTTTTATAAATAATTTATTTCGGGCATAAAAATTCAACATTTGAGTTTTTAGTGATTCATTGCTAAGGATAATTTTTTTAGATTTACATATAAATCCAACACATCTAAGTCTAATATCTTCAATGAATACTCAATTCGATGTGAATGCTTGATTTGATCTTGTATTTGATTGATTTGACATGAACGCTCAACTTCCATCTCGATTTTCTTTGATCGAAAATTGCAAGTCTTTTGGTAGAAATCATTTTGTCTTCAATTACTATTATGAAAATAGGAGTTGATTATAAAATTTAGGTTGAGTTTTTTGAATGTTGGAACTAATACTTAGTAAGACTCTTAGAACATGATTGTAAACTATGTATTTGACTGGAAAGTATAATTTTCAATCACAATATCTTCGATAGCAAAATTCTGTACTTCGTTGAATTGAAGAAAATAGTTTGATATCTTATAGCATATGCGTTCAGTAATCTCTTCTGACACCATTGCAGTTGTGAAAGACAATTCAATTTCATCGTTCACAATTCGATACTTCTCATTGACAGGTCTAACGTTTTCATTTTGTATAATATAAGATTTTTCATTTTCAATTACAGCATCAAATTTTTCAATTGCATCATTGAATAAGATGGGTTGAATTTTATATCCATGTAGAGAAGCACAAGGATTCCTTCTTAATGTTAGCTTGGGAGGTATTTTACCTTTTTTCTTTTTATTAGCTTGAGCTCTGTCCTTCCTCGCATTGCCAACATTGCATTTTCTCCTAGTTCCATTACGAGCCTCCCTTCCTCTTGAACACACATGGTCATGAGTTTATTAATTGAACATTTGTCTTTATGTGTATTGTACTAGACCTTGAAAGGCCCGTATTAATGTGGGAGAGTATTTAGGATATAGTGCACCAGGAAGGATTCTGACAACTCAACCTCGAGGTTCTTCAATTTAGCCGCAATATCCCTCTTCTGCATGATGTGCTCGCGCACACCTCTCACAATGGTGAGCCTCATGGAAGAGAGCTTTATGATTAGGGGGCTTGCCAATGCCTTATCTGAAGTGACAAATTGATCATCTATAGCCTTTAGCAAATCACAGACTTTCTCGTGCTAATCAGCCGAACCACGTATACCGATCGAGATATTTGTCTTTATGAACATCACACTGAGGTGATTGAATCGCTCCCAACGTTCATAAAGAGCAACTTTATTTGCTATACTAGTCACAGTAATTGTAGGTGGTTCGTCTTTCCTAATTGCATAGTCAATGTCAATCCTCCCTAGATTGAGTAAAATTCTCTTATTCCATACTTTATAATTACTACCCTTAAGTTCAAGAACATCACAACAGATATCAGAAAAATTTGCAGGTTGACTAGATGCATGAATTTAAAATTACATGCTTTTGTTAAAATTGAGACTTAATTAAATTTCATGCTTTACTAATGTAAATCATGCTTAAATTCGAATCTAATGATATAAAAATTGCCGGTGGGCTAAATTTTTAATTCAAGTAGATTCTTTATATAAATTGATAGAATTATCAAATTATGTACTTAATTCATAATTAGTGGGTATATTATGATCATAATATGATATTCTATCCTAAACTTTATGATAACTATCAAATTATATCCTAATACATAATTTTTGTGGGTATATTATGTAAAAGGGTAATTTGATATCTTATCCTGATTAATTATATAAATATAATAAAAATTTATGTGGGATAAAATTTATTATATTAAGTATAATTAATTATAATTTAATGTCTACAATTATTTATGTGATCATATACAAGCATAATATATAATTTTATTTAATTAAAGATGATGTGGATACTCCCTAATTAATTAAAATTATATGGATCACTAGACATTAAAATTTTCTGGTATAAACTTAAGATATTACGAGAATAATTTTCTATTGCATAAATTAACTGTAATTGAAAATACTATATGTTATTTTATGCCTAAAATATCCTCTTAAATTAAGCACTAAAATGAATATTGCATATCATATTATGTAATGCATAAATACCAAAATTACGTAAAATAAATATGAACCAATAAACATTACAAATAAAATTGCATACATCATATTAATCAAAATAAATAACATATACAAAAAATATTAAATCGGCATGAAAGAATTAATTTTCAAAATTCAGCCCGTAGGTTTTGGCCCAATTAAAAAAAATGCTTATTATCTTCTAAATGGCCCTAAAAACACATACTTATAATTTCAAAATAATGTACACGGGCCCAATAAATGGTGTAGGTTATGGCCCATTTAAACATTTACAAATGGCCTTACAAATATGGCCCAATGGAAATGGTTATGATTTTGTTTAAATGGCTCATAATCAGGTGGCAATGGAAAGAAACCAACAGATTTCTATTTTCTAAAAACATGAGTTTTCTTCAACTTCCAGACAAGTTGAAATTGATCCGGTCAGAACTTGCTAAAATTCAAACTTCCATCCACCAAAACTCAAGTTTGAAAATACACGGTCTAGAAAAGTGATTTCATGGAGAAATCTATATTTTAATTTTTAAAAAAAATTCGGCCAAAAATCTGCTTTTGCAGATTGCTCCATAAACATCAAGGCAAATGTTAGATATGTCTTTGATACCAAATGTAAAACTAAATACGATCTAATCATGCTTATATATAAATTCAAACATCAATTAGATCAACGAGGAATAAAAATACACAAATCGAAAGCATAGTTCCAGCCATTGATGAACGCTCTAGCTCACTCAATTTCTCACGCTATTTTGGTGCTTATAAACTCTATATACTCACAATTAGATGGTGTATTTTTTAAGGAGACAAGTATTGAGCTTAGGGACCAAAACAAGAATTTATAGCCAAGTTTCCATCAAACTCTCAATGGCTACGCTTTTACTATCGCTAGAAACCAGGACATAGAATGGGCATAAACCGCTGTGGAGAAAAAGGGGTGAAATTGGTTCAACGAGGACCGTCAATCTTGGAGTTTCCAAATTTGTTCCGGAAGGATTTGAGATTCTTTTAATGGGAAATTCCAACAAATAATTCTAAGATTTTTATGCAATAATTTATCAATATTTATGTAGGGAATTTGGAAATTTAAGACGTTCCGCTGATTTTTGAATGATGTCTTTTAAACTTTATTTGTTGTTATTTCCATTAGCATGTCAGGTTAAGTATTTTTTGTGTGTTAGGACTACGATGAACCTTATATTTTGAAACTTTAACTTTTGAATCTTGTTTTTAAATATTAAAGCACGTTTTCAATTCTTGAATGATTGGCATGGTTTTATTTATCTCTATAGTTATATGTTCAATAGTTGCATGAGTTTTGTGAATTGTTTTAATTTTGAAAGATTGAAAATAAGTTAGACCTAGTGTCAATGTCGTAGAGTCCGATAAGGAATATAAATATACCATTATGTTCCACGTAATCTCTAATTATTCATAAATTCTTGTATGTTCGCACCATCATAGAAATATAGTTGGGCACGTGTGAGGATAGATTTAGGTCTACTCAGAAGAGTGTTAAATAATTTAGGAATATTGATCTTCATAATTGAATTGTATTATCAAATTCAAAGGTTCAAAGTTAAAGAAGATTGATATAAAGGGATTCGGAATCATAGTCCACTTTTCGTCATCATAATTTTCATAAAACTTGCATTCATTATAACTTTGCATTGGTTTTAGTTAAATTAGGTTTCGCATTCATAAATACATTAGTTGATCACAATTTAGTTATAGAAAAACCATAAACTTTTATATTTTCGATTAAGGCTAAGTTAAGTCGAATTTAAATTAGTACAATCTCCGTGGGTTTGATACTTGAACTCAAAATTCATTTTACTACTTGTTAAAGAACTGTGTATTTGTGGTGCTTTCAATTAAAAGAATATTTTCGTAACAAGTTTTTGACGCCGTTGTCGGAGATTGTTATTTTAGTTTGGGTTATTTTTATACTAATTCAAGCTTCTACCTATATTCTTGTATTTATTTTTGTTTCATTTTTTTTGTCTTTTTTAGGATATAAAAAGACCAAAAAATAGCTGGATAAAAGATGACTATGGCTGATTTCAACAAGATGCTCGTATGTGAATTCATCATAAGGCAACAATAATTGGCAGCTCAAGAAATTGAAAGATATATACTTGTGGGATATTTGATTATAGTATAGCAACCACCGAGATAAAAAGTGGAATGTGAACTTGAAGAAACTATTTTGGGTGACTTGCATGTTGAATTATTGCTCTCACCAAAATTTAATATGAGCGATTTGTCTGTGGGATTATTTCTTGCACCGGTTATTAATGGACATCAATAAGGGAATCACATCCACCGAGCTTCTAATAGATACGAAAAAAGAGAAGATGTTATTGTTTCTTTGACAAAAGTTTTGGATTCGGACGTTGAACTTGAGAAATCTTCAATTAAAGAAGAAGAGTATAAAAAGAAGGATAAATTAATCATAATGGGCCAACAAAGAAGAGGTCATTAGCATCCAAACCACGGCTGAAATCGGTTTCAAATCCGGCATTCACGGCCTCCTTCACCTCTCCATACACGGCCTCATACAAGCATTCACAGCCGCCTTCTACTCTCCATACACGGCCTTCGTCAACACACAAGCAAACAATTCACTCCTCCCTCACCAACACACGGTATCCTTCCCATTCACGGCATTCTATTAACTCAAGAACTTCTTCATCTCTTTCATCTTCAAAATCACAGAAAACAAACATTGCACACGACTTCATTGCCAGTAATGTGAAACACAAGCTTACACGACATCAACTCAAGATCATGGCACTCCATTCACGAAGATTCCTGCGCCCGGTTCCACCACACACAAACACACACGACACTTATTTTGCACAACAATCATCAATCAATTAGTGATTCCACTCATTCATATCAATCTAATCAAGAATTCAAGGTATGCTAACCACTTCCTTTCCCTTTCTCTCAATTTAAGGTAATTGATATTTTGTTGTTTTGAGGTAAAATTTGAATGATTGAGGAGCTTAGGTAGATTGTGGAGTAGTTGATTGTATTTGTGAAGTGCAAAAATTTTGGCCTTGATTTAAAACTTCTCTTAAAATCTTAGGAAAAATAGGTTGCATTTAAGGTGTTTGATAAAATGACCAAGTGGAAATTAGTGTATAATTAGGCCTAAACTAGCAATTGGGTTGATTGATATATATTTGAGACTGCCTTTGGTGTGGAATTTCATTGAAATTGTTAGTAGAAAATACCTAAATCGAGTTAGCACACCGTAGGTTGACATAGCTAGGAATTGACCACCTCAAGTCACCAACTTCGTCCCCCTCGTCTAACCCAAACGACATCCGTTTGACTTCAAATTTGAACATGAGTAAGACCAACATATAGACTTTCATATGTTGGAAGATCGCTCGAGAAAAGTTCCCCGTTTCTTCACATTTTCCGATGATGAAAGTCCTTGGTCGGCTTGGGTTAAAACACGAAAATTACCTCTATGTTAGTTTAGGGAATGTGGGCTATATTTTCTTGGGGAATTTGAGGAAATTGCCCAGTTGGTTAATGCTTTTGGATAAATGACCTTTGACCAATATTTAAATAAATAAATAAAATCACAATGTTTTAATTGATAAAATGACAATATTACCCTTACGTTATTAACTCAAAACTCACTTAATTTCCCTCATTCAACCACGTTATTTCTCCTTCACTTCACTGCAAAACCTTAATTCTCCATTTTTGAAATTAACTTCTTCACCTTTTCAGTCTTCAATCCAGTAAAATTATGTAACGACTGCACTTCAAGAGATGTTGACATAAACATAATTTAAGTAGAAAACGAGGCAACTCCCTCACGTACTGTAGAAGAATACTCATTTTGATATGGAACTAGGCGACTCAAAGGCGATTGAAAGAATACTCATTTTGAGATGGCCCCGAGTTTTAAAAATCTATGCAATTTTTCTCAAGATATTATAGAAGTAGCTGATTGATGGAGTAATTCAAAGGTATTTTGTTAGTTTGCTTTTGTAAATTTAGAAATCTTTTGCAGATTGTGAAAATATTTTCATTCTGCACTTTGTCATGAGATCAACCTTTTCGACTTATGTCAATTCAACTGCACTATGTCATGTGATCAACCTTTTCGACTTTCTTAGTGAGGGGATCCAATGTTTGAGATCGTTGCGTTGGAAAACAAGCAAAAATGTTGGAGAATTCAACAGAACGGCACTAGAGCTGTTAAACAACACTTGTGCCGTTCTGTTTATAAACACTAGTATAAGCAGTCACGACCCATCCATGCCCCCGAGACCCAATAAGTTGAACTCATTTTAGTTGCAAGATGGATGCCGTTACAAAAGTTGAGAAATGTGCTCATTAATTATATTTTCTAAAGAATCAATACAATGACTTGTGATTTCACCAACTCGATATCATATAATCTATGTCAATACAACCGTTCTTTGTTATGTGATCAACCTTTCCGACTTTCTTAAGCTAAGTAATCCAATGTTTGAAGTCGTTGCGCTAGAAAAGAAGTAAAATGTTGGAGAATTAAACAGAACGGCACAATGGCGGTTAAATGACACTTGTGTCGTTCTATTTATAAACACAAGTATATGCAACCACAACCCATCCATGCCCCGAGAATCAATAAGTTGAGCTCATTTTATTTGCAAGATGGACATGCCATTTACAAAAGTTGAGAGATATGCTCATTAGTTATATTTTGTAATGAATCATTACAATGACTTGAGATTTCACCAACTCAATATCATACAATTAATTAAACCATCTTTGTTATGTGATCAAACTTTTTAACTTTCTTAAGTCAGGGGGTCCAATACTTGAGATGGTTGTGTTGGAAAAGAAGCAAAATGTTGGAGAAATCAACATAATGACACAAGTACTATTATTGATAATGACACTTGTATCGTTCTATTTATAAACACGAGTATAAGCAGCCACGATTCGTCCGTGCCCCGATAATCGATAAATTAAACTCATTTAAGTTGCAAGATAGACATGTCATGTACAAACTTTGAGAGATATGCTTATTACCTAATCAACATAAAAACAACAATACGGCACAAGTGCCATTACTGCAATGAAAACGACACAGGTGTTGTTACTTGTGTAAACACGATGGGAATAAATGATACCATGTAGATTTTGAAATAAAAAAGTTAAATAGTTTACTCAAGTATATATCAAAGTAATATGAAAATAATTTTCATATTTAAATTATCAAAATAATCATATTGTATTATCAATAACAGATGGAACATAAGAAATAATGGCTGTGTTGTTATTTTACACAGAAGATAACGGCTATAGTGTCATTCTACACTACAGATAAGGGCTGGAGTGTTGTTATCATTCTATAGTTGCCAAGAGTACAAAATACACCAAATACGAAAACAAAACCAATTAAAATATCAATTCATACTATATTTAACAATAAAAATACCAATGTGCATGAGATTTCTAAAAGTAGCTTTCTTTTTTCATCAAATATAGTAGAAATTTCAATGTAAATAATAGAGAGATCAAATTTTTGTTCAAATGCTCAAAAGATACCCAAAATAGGTGAACAATATAATAAATAACAAGATTTTAGTGTAGCAAGCACATTAATGAAGGAACAAGGCGATGCGATTTTGGAGATGAATTGAGGAATTTAATTGGATTGATAGGGGTGTTAGAGTCTTTTCCAATGGTGAGGGTGTTTTGGACATTTGGCATTATTTGTTTATTGCATTTTATAATTGAAGGTCATTTAACCAGCCAACATTGGAAGAAAGTTATTTAACAAAATACATTGATTGACTGGGTTATTTAACAAACTCTCCAAAAAAAAAAAATAATAAAAAAATAAAAAAAATAAAAAATCAAATTGGTTGCTAAATTTTGACCCCACTAGATTGGATTTGGCTCCTCCCCCTGATAGTGACCATCGATTTATCATAATTAACAAATCAGGCTTGTTTATGGAATAACCAGAATCATTCAATTGATGCGTAGGAGCACTGCTGAATAGGAACAAATTTCGGAAACTGATATCCTACAGGTACATCCTTTGCTTGAATCACTAGACTGTGGCTTATATTTGCAAGTTACTGTACATATAGAATGTGTATTTAAGGTTGTTGTGTACTGTATTGTGACCAGTACTATTATTTGTGACCTTTATGTGTAGAATACTATTTAGTGGAAATTCGGAATTGCTGTTTCAAACACTGAACAATATTCCCCGAAGAAGATAATTCACTATTTTCCTCCATTTGCATTTAGGCGAAGAGGTAATCTTCTATTTGTTCAAATTGTAAATTAATCTTTACTACTTTCAATCACAATAACTTTGACGTTGTGAAATGCTGTACAATCGAATTTCCCTGCCACCTGTTCAACAATATGCCTCAGAGAGAAATACCCAGTATACTTTTCCATTCCTTTCTATATAAATGAATCTGCGAGAAACTCTATTACGAAAACTAATAAATTAAGAAGTTTCTGAGATTAACATACTGGTGGATATTGAAAATATTAGATATCTGAAAATTTACGTCGGGCCATGGGGTGTCGTGTAAAGGACTATGAAAAAAAGTATACTATATAATGGATTAGTTGTTTTAGTTTTAGAGATAGAATAATCTATTCTGCATTTTTTTAATGTTATCATTTCTGAATTAAGATAGAATCCATGATGCTGATTTTTTGAAACCATCATCAAATTTGGTTCCAAAGGTTGCATCATCGATGTAGAATATTTTCAGGTTACACAAAGTGAAAATGTAGTTAAACTAATGATGCTGACTTGAAACTACGTCATAGAGTTGGATTTATTAGATATATGATCCTTATGAGGGACAGTACTCATTAGCTACGTGCTAGGAAAGCTATTTGATCACATGCAATGCAATGTGATGCTTGTGGAAGCAGCAGATCAATTGCTATTGGGATTTTGTCTTCTTTCCCGTCAAACAAATATCATTGGCAAGCAGGATTTTTTTCCCCTTGTTTTCCTCTTATTTTCCTTGCTTATTGTTTTTATATAAAAAAATGCATTAATTATTGTCATCTCTAAGTTTTGTAGCAAATGGAAGTGGCAAGACGCAATTGTTGTAGACTTGTGAGCTCTAACATCCAATTCAGTCGCTTCTTCTCTTGTGGTCCATTTGACCCCCCTCCCCTCATACCTCCTCGCAGGGTTGTTGTCACAGGTAACCTTTCTATTCTCCATCACATGTCATCTTATGAGCGATAATGCATCGAAGGTCTATTGGAGAGCAAAATGGAAGATACGACATGCTTGCCCCTACTGGGATATCAAAGCTCATTCCTTTTATTTTTGTTCTTAATATTGTTTTGAAAATACTTATCTTAACAAAAACTCTTGCATAAGCTTCTTACCCATTTGATATGATGGTGAGGTTGACTCATTTTCTCTGAAACTTGGTGCACAAAGTTTTAAAACAATGAATCACGATGCAACCACTTGTCGTTAAGAAGTTGACTTTTCTTGCATAGCTATTATTACATAAGCAAATGCACATTATATCTTCTTTTAAGTTTGATAACAATGTTGCCTTTAGATTTGTTTGATGGAACTGACAAACCTTTTTCTGTCCATTTTTTTCCTTAGTTAAAGAGATTAAAAAGTTCAGTTCATCACCTGCTAAGAAATTTGGAGGATGCAGTTTAGTTAGTAAATAGTACTACAATTCTGTCATTTTCAATCTCTCTATAATACTCATACGCACATTTGCGCAAATTCTTATTGATGCATATTAAAGAATCATCATGTAAAGCTGAAGCATAGACCTTATTTGATGTATTTTGTGAGAGTTCATGACCCAAAAACTCTCGAGAGTCCTGTGATGAAAAAGCTTAGACAATAAGATGCACGAGTAAAAGTTTCATTTGGAAATAGTATTAATAAGAAAGTAGAGAGTCTAAAGGATGACTTGATATAGTTTCGCCTACTGTCACGAAAAAAATAAAGTGCACAAATATACTAGAGATAAAGAAAATATATTTTATAGAAGAATGCAAACAAAAAGTTTTCACCGCAATTGCAACATTAGTAAATTGCATTAGTCTTCCTTACGAAGAGTGGAGGCTGAGTCATCATTCTGCCTCTTAATGGTAGTCAATAATTATTTAACACGGTCAAAACCAAAGAAATTCAAGTAATATGTAATCTAAAAAATATGAGTATTTATGGATATCCCAATTTTGCAAACAATTGCCCAGGAGTAGTATTCCTAACCATTTGGTTGAGGATAATGTGGAAGACTCTTAGTTACCTATGGGTGGAAGTATATTTTGCCTTTTTGTCCTGGATGAATATAAAGGTGAGATTTAAATGACTTATTGTCATGCTTTGAATGGAAGCTAAAATTTTCCAATTACACCAAATTTAAAAAATGTAAACCTCGTCTATTCATATTAGTAGAATATAAGATTCCATGTGCACACCCAATACAAACACACACATATATGTGATCTTTTCATATATTCATAGAGAAATTGTTGAATTGTGATCCAAATTCCATTGCGAATTAACGTTTTGGATGAGGAGGCGTTGAAGAAGTCTAAAGATGGACCAAGGAGAAGAAGTCGCCGCATTTTGGCTCGTTAAGCGCTCATCTCCCGCTCGAGCGTTGATAACAGAGTGCTCGCCACTCTCCTATTGCGAGCTTGGACACTCGACTGCCGCGCGCCACTCGCTGCGAGCAAGTTTTGCGGCTCGAGCGCTAATGTTAACCGGTCGATGGCCTGTTTCGCGATTTGACTAATTTTATAATACTCTTTCCAGCTAAAACACTATTTTTAGGGTTTGTGATGTATTATATATAGTTTGCTCTTCATTATAATAGGATAGAAGTTAGAAACACAACATTTTGTATTCTTTCATCTTATATTGAATTTTCCTCCTTGTCTGTGGTTTTTTCACGTACATCTTGTTGTTCTTGATTGTTATTTCATCTTGCCATATTATTCTCGTTTATTGAATCTAGCAAGCGGTATCAAAGTAAATTGGTATCAGAGCGAGGTTCGATCAACTTAATTCAAAGTTTGATCTTTGTGATACAACTATGAAGTATGATATTCTGCTTTTAGATCGTAGCACAAGATTTCATTATGAAAGGTAAAGATGCAAGTAGTGCTCGCTTCGATGGATTTGGATGATGCCAAGTATGATGAAGAAGATTTAGGGTTAATTTTGTTGTATTCGTTGCCCGCTTTATATGTCTTTAGAGAAACGATTTTATTCAGTTGTGATGCTCTTACTATTGAAAAAGTATATGATACTCTATTTTCAAAAGAGAAGATAAAGCGTCTTGTTGGATCTGAGATTCATGGAGAATGCCTTGTTGTTCATGAGGTAATATAAGGGGCAATTCGAAGTCCAATGCCAGCAATAAAATTTGTAAGTACTGCAAAAAAGGAGCACATTAAGAAGTATTGTTATAAGTTGTAAAATATGGATGAATCAATTGCTACAAATCAGAAGGGAAAATAACCAAAAAATTCAGGTGAAGCCAGCGTTGTAGAAGATTGCTACAGTAATGGCGAACTTTTGATTATTTCTGATAGTGTCTCCAAACATGACAAAGATTGGATTCTTGATACAACTTACATTTTTCATGTGTCCTAGTCTAGATTCGTTTTTAACATATGAAATTTTTTTCAAGGTGTTGTGGTAATGGGAAATTATGCACCTTTTAAGATAGCTAGTATTAGAAGGGTCAAAATTAAGATGTTTGATGGGACTATCAGGACACTTGGTAATGTGAGACATGTTCCAAATTTGAAGAGAAATCTTATTTCCTTTTGTACTAATGATTTAAAAGAGTACAGGTACACCGGTGAATGTGCAGTCCTAAAAGTTAGCAAAGGTGTCCATGTTGTTATAAAATGATAGAGAAGGTCCTAATCATCTCTTGTAGGGTTCTACGGAATCTTTGGATATCAATCAGTAGAAGTTAGGCACTCAGGTGGAGTTTTGAGTTTGGTACAGTACCGTTGGAGTTTGGTTTAGGGTCTACATTAAAGAATACATCTTAGTCGAGTTTAGAAGTCATGGGTAATGTCGCTTTGCCACCATCATCAGCGATGCTACAGTATTCAATTGCTAGAGACAGACCCAAGAGAGATATTAGGCCTCCACAAAGGTACGGGAAAGTGGATTTAGTTACTTATGCTTTAAATGTGGTAAAGGTATTGAGTATAGGGAAGAGCCTTCTATTGAAGCAGTTAGTTGTGCTGATTCTGTTACTGTGTATGTTTCTGCCTTATTTGGTAATTATTGAGTTATTTGTGATTTTGTTGCTTGCGATGATAGTTCGAGCAACTTTAGCACCCATGGTAATCTTGTTGTGAAGTGCTTGGATTCAGTTATTATGTTTATCCAAGTTGGGTATTTTGGAAGTAGTGGAGATTTTTTTGTTGGAGAATTTTGTGGAAGAGTTAAGTTCTATTCCTTATGGTGAAATTTGTCTCTTGGTAGAGAATTTTTGAATTTTCGTTCATTGCAATGGAATTTGTATCAAGGTGGAGATTTGTTGAATAGTTCCGCTAGGAATTGACGTTTTGGATGGACAGGCCTTAAAGAAGTCTAAAGATGGACCAAGAAGAAGAAGTTCCCGCATTTTGGTTCCTTGAGCGCTTATCTTCATCTTGAGCGCTCAGAACAGGGAGCCTGCTGCTCGCCTACCGCTAGCTTGGGCGCTCGAGCATTAGTGTTATCCGGTCCATGACCTGTTTCACGATTTGATAAATTTTATGATATTCTTTCCATCTAACACACTATTTTTTGGGTTTGACATGTACTCTATATATTTTTGGCTCTTCATTGTAATTATATAGAAGTTAGAAACGCAACATTTTGTATTCTTGCATCTTATATTGATTTCTCCTCCTCTGTTCGTGGTGTTTTTCCACGTAAATCTTGGTGTTCTTGATTGTTATTTTCATCTTGCAATATTACTCTCGTTTATTGAATCCAACAAGCGGTATCGCCTTGTTTTATAACAGAAATACATTTGTAAAATCATACTACATGCACATACAAATGTATCTACATGTGTGCATATATAGTTGTATTATCAATCAACAATTCACAATCTTCTTGTCGTAATTACTTCTGCTTTATAACACAAGATCAAGTAATGTTTTGTGTTGGTTGTGATGTTACCTTAGGTTTAGGGATGGTTACACCATTGGGTTGTGGTGTAGAAACTACGTGGAAGCGCCTATTAGAAGGGGAATGTGGAATAAGGGCAATAACTGTTGAGGATCTCAAGATGAATGGGTTTGATAGGGAGACGCAATTGCATACGTTTGATCAATTAACATCCAAAGTCGCAGCAGTTGTGCCCTACGGAACCAACTCACATGAATTTAACGAGGAGCTGTGGCTTAACTCTAAGGTAATAATAGTAATTAATTATTGCTCTCAGTTTAAAATGGGCCACTTGGTTAATGCTATTCTGAGTTGAGCTTCATTTGTAGTTAATAAAAATAAAAATGGATGTTTATAAGGTGATGAAGACCTAAAAAATACAAATTTGATTTTGAACAGAATGTTCATGGTCTAAGAAGAAAGGTCGATTTTTAAAATTTCTTCCCATGGGAGCATATAAGGTTGATATTATTTCTGGACAATCTTAAATGACATTGAATTTTAGATTTCACAAAAGGAAACTGTGGGAATGGCTAGAATAGGAGAAGAAAACCTTGAAACTCATTCAAGTGCGTATGGAAAAAATATGATACCAGATCATCATATCTTGCAACAGTTGAAAGAGAAATAAAACCTAACAGAATCAACTACTTTCTATTAATTTAAGGTAAATCCACTTCTAATAATACAAATAAACTCGTGACCACTTAAATAAGTATTAGCTTCCATCAAAATTAAATTATTATTTAAATACATATTCTCTTAAATGAGGCCGGTTTACTTTGCTGTAGCATGCCAAGTGCAGCCATATGTTTTGACATCGTCAATTCTTTTGATGACCAAAATAAGAATAAGAATAAAAACAAGGATGATATATTTACAACCCTGCATGTGATTTGTTTGATCATACATGGTGGGAGGTGGACCACTTCCTGGTGGAAGTTGGAAGGCTCCAGGTGGATTTATTTGTTTCTTTAGTGCTTGCCACCTTTTCCAGCGACACTCCTTATGATAATGTAAAGATTTTAAGACTTCACTTCTGAATTTTGTGCAGGATCATAGATCTATTGCCAGGTTTATAGGCTATGCATTATGTGCTGCTGATGAGGCTCTTAGAGATGCAAACTGGATGCCCACCAATCAGGATGAGAAGGAACAAACGGTATTTGTTCATTTTATACTGATAACAAAGGGGTGATTTCATTTTGGGTGTTGTTAGTGATTTCATTTCTAACTTCAAGATCATCAGGGAGTTTCCATAGGTGCAGGGACTGGTTGCATCAGCGATGTATTGGATGCTTCGAGAATGATCTGTGATAAGGTTCGCATGTCTTTTTTTTTTTTTACTAATTAATATTTTCCATGAATTCTCCTATTTCTTGGCAATTTCTGGTAGTAGTCTTCACCAGAGATTTTTAAAGGGTTTGCGAAGCTTCAGAAGCAACATATATCCTCAGTGAATTAAGATGGCATTTTGTCAATTTTTTGTACTATTTACTTTCTATATGTACATAATACCCTTTAAAAAAATGTTGGTGAAGTCATTTCTTTTTTCTTTTCTGATTGCAGCACATACGCCGGCTCAGTCCATTTTTTGTTCCTAGGATACTGATTAACATGGCTTCTGGCCATGTTAGCATGAAGTACGGATTCCAGGTTTGCATTTTAATGTCTTTTAAGTCATTTGAAAAGACATATAAGCTTAAAAAGATGCATAATTAGGTAGATCTCTCAAGTGACCCTAAAGATCTTAGCATGTTATTGGTAATTTATAATTTCTTCTGCCTGTTATCTAAAAAACCAAGGTGACCTGAATTTATTTAAGAATAATTTGAAATAATGCATAATGGGATGTCCATGTATATGCCATGCCACAATATTTCTCATCAGTATATAAATAAATAGATTAGAAAGAACACAGGAGAGAAAACATGGCGACTTGCCTCACATATATTTAATCATTTTCTATTATATATAAGATATAGTTGCATATCCTAGTCTTGATTTTGAATCTAGGGGCCAAACCATGCTGCAGTGACTGCTTGTGCTACTGGGGCACATTCCATTGGCGATGCTGCTAGGATGATTCAATTTGGAGATGTGGATGTCATGGTTGCTGGAGGAACAGAGGCAAGCATTGATGCTTTGTCTATAGCAGGATTCTGTAGGTAATGTTTTTAAAATTTTGGCATGACTGTTCGTCCTTGTGAATCTCATAATGACCAAGTAATCCACCCCTACACCAGATAGGAGACATTTAAGATGCAGTCTTATTCTATGAAGCAGTTGCTACGGCATACTCAGCTGAGTCAAAGTGTGCTCTTTGCCAATGCTTACAAAGTAGATGGTTGATAGGTCAATTTCTTAGAATATTTTAAAAAGGAATTTCCGAAGAATTCAAAATGGTCTAGATGTTGTATTTACTTTTTTCACATCATGGAAGTTTGAAAGACTGTATGCTAATGGACTTTAAGTTTGACATATAATCACGTTCCATATACTATAAGTGTTGAACCTTTGAAATTTGGATTTATGCATCCATGGAACTCGGCCAACTCCGCATTGGAAATAAAATAAATCAAACTTTTCAGAATGCACCTTATCTTTGGAGAAATGGAAAAGACCATAGTGGAATGAGGGAAAACTAACTTGAATCTTCTACAGTTGAGGCAGGGAAGAGAAATCTTCGAATTTGGGAACTAGTTGTGAATCTTCTCACAAAACACTTAAAGAAATGAAATATAAAAGACAAAAAGATAATGTCGTTTTATAGAATTTGATCACGTTCCTATATGTCCACGTCCTTCTACTTATTTGGAAAAGCAAGTATTGGTGTGTCTGTGTCCATTCTTCGCAAGCTTCACCTGATCTTCTACTTAAAAACATATCCAAGAAAAACAAAGCCAACTTTGCCAATTGGAGAAAGTAATACTTATTAGTAGTTGGAGTTTGCTAAGGATGTCACTTTTTTTGCAAAAAAAAAAATAAAGTGCAGGATATTGATATTGAAATTATTGAGGTATGACTTAGTTGTATATAATTATGAATACAGAAATATTTTATGGAATGGAAAGTGTTGTATCAAGTGTGTTAATGCTGCCTAATTTATACAGGTCAAGGGCATTGACGACCAAGCATAATGCTGCTCCTCGAGAAGCCTCGAGACCTTTTGATTGTGGCCGTGATGGATTTGTGTAAGTAACGTTTGTGACATTGAGAAGTTTCTCCAGTGTACCAAATAGCTCTTGAATCTCAATTCCTTTCTACTCATAAATCGGACATATTGTTGAAATACAGGATAGGTGAAGGTTCTGGTATCCTGGTTTTGGAGGTGAGTGCTGTTATAAGTACATTAAAATGCATGTCTATTTTACCATTAAAACAGATTGATGTTGGTTTTCCATAATTAAAAGGGTTACGAAGTGCTAACCAGTTTAGCTCAAGAGTAACCTTGATGTACCTACTCTGGTTGATTTAATTGGTGTATCGACGACATTATGAGAAATCTAAGATTAGTAATTAAATGGTGCAACGAACTATAAAGAATTATTGGATTATTACAAGCCTTGATAATGTGCTATGCTTTGTTAAGGTGTATGTTCTTCTATCTGAGTAACCTTTTTATCGCATACATTATTATTTTAATCTTTGAAGGAACTGGAGCATGCAAAGAAGCGAGGAGCTAAACTTTATGCAGAGGTCCGCGGTTATGGGATGTCAGGTCACTTCTACAGTTAGTCTTTTTTCATCTTTGATCTATTTTCTGATTTTATTTAACACTAGATAGTATTATTTTAATCAGGAGATGCATATCACATAACTCGACCCCATAGTGATGGCAGAGGTGCTATTTTGGCAATGACCCGTGCTTTGAAACAGGTGAGGAATTAACATTTATTTTCTAAGCGGTCATATATCCATGTGGTGGCTAGCGTGTTAGCAACATTTTTTATGCATGTAAAGGCATGTAGTCTACTATCTTGTAAAGGAGGTCAAAATCCTTCATTGATGATATATTTGTCTGATTAAATAATTCCAATATTCTGGTGAAGATGTTGCCCCTTGTTCAAATAACAAGTTCCCCCTTTATGACAATAAGGAAAGATCACTTTTGTTGGTCGAGGATACGTTCTTTCATTAACTTATAGAAGTATCAGCCAGCCTTCCATGTTATATAAAATAAGATCTAGTGCTGATATAGTCCTATTTATCTAATGCAGAAAAGATCTGATGCAGATATAGTCCTAATTATCTAAACAAGGAAAGAACATTTAGGTGGTTGAGGGTTATGCATTGAACCATACTGATACATAAGTACTTCATAGAAGAAGTATGAGCTGGAGTATGACATAAATCTAACCTCCTAAATGGAGGACATGGAGAAAGCTACCTTAACCCTCAAGACAACTTTTGATTTTGGGGAAATATTTTTTATATTGAACCAGAAATGTTACACAGTACTTAAAGAAAAACGATAATTGCTCTACCCTATTTTACAGCTATACAATCAAAAGGTGTGTGTGTGTGGGGTGGGGGGTGGGGGGGGGGGG
>CAIGRP010092810.1:0-59044 GCA_903798385.1 Fraxinus cuspidata | reverse complement strand
AGCAGGTGGGGCTGGGGAGATTGGCCCAACCCCGCTTCGCCCCGCTTCATTGCCATTCCTAGGTAAGTATTATAGAGTGAGCTTTGAAACAAGGTAACATAGAACCAATAAGCATTTAGATTATATTCATTCAGATTTATGGGGACTTGAAAGTCATCCCACCTTTGGTGGGAACAAGTACTTTCTGTCCATAGTGGATGATTATTCCAGAAAGGTTTTTACCCTTTAAAGACTAAATTTGAAATCTTTCAGAAATTTAGAATCTGGTTAAAAATGGTTGAGAATCAACGGGATAAGAAATTAAAAGCTCTAAAAATTGACAATGGACTAGAATTCTGAGTTTGAAAATCTCTACAAACAAAAAGGGATTGTGAAACATAAGACTGTTAAGCACACACCCCAATAATATGGGGTAGCTGAAAGGATGAACATGATATTAATGAATAAGGTCATGTGCATGTTGATAAGCTAAGGGCTAGCAAAAAGGTTCTAGACTGATAAACAACTCACCATTCAGTTCTGTAGAATTTAAAACTCTACAAGAACTGTGGACTGGAAAACCTTCTAACCTATAATACATTATGGTATTTGGATGTACTGCATACGCACATCATATCAACGAAAAACTTGATCCAAGAGCTATTAAATGTGTTATGTTAGAGTTTATTGAAAGGATACATGTTATGGATTTTAAGGTTCAAGGCATGAAGATAATTAATAGTAGAATGTGGTATTTAATAACTCTGAGATGCATGCCTAAACAAAGAATTGAAAAGTCTAAGGTACTTGAAAATGTGGAAAGCCCTCAAACTGAGGTAAAGTTGGCTAAATTTAATTTCCTTCAAACTGGAATAGGAAACCTGAGACAGAAGTTTCCCAGACAAAAGGGAATGATGTAAATCATGATGAATGTGAAGAAAATGAACCTCAAATTGAAATTGGACATGAAATACTTATTGATCATGATACATAGCCTTCAATTAGTGATTACAAACTTGTGAGGGATAGGGAAAGGACGCAACCAAGACCTAACCCTAGATATGAAATGCAGAATTTAACCAACTTTCCCCTAGTTTCAGGTGAAGTATTAGAACATTCAGAACCTCCTTCATCTGAAGAAGCTATGAATGGGCTGAAGTCTGAATGTTGGAAAAGGGCAATTGAAGAGAAGATGAAATCCTTACTTGATAATAAAACCTAGAAATTAGTAAAAAGGCTTGGTGACTAAAGGATTGTGCAATGCAAATGGATTTTCAAAATGAAGGAATGTATTAATCTGACTGACCCTTTGAGATACAAAGCCGGCTAGTAGCTAAAGGTTTTACTCAAATGAAGGGTATTGACTATAATGAGATATTCTCTCTTGTGATTAAGTAGAAAATCATAAGATTGATCTATTCTCTAGTTGTCCAATTCAATTGGGAACTTGGACAATTAGATGTCAAGATCACTTTTCTTCATGGTGAGTTAAAAGAGGACATCTATATAAATTATCCTCAAGGTTTGGAGGTGAAGAAACGTTCTAATTCTATTTGCAAATTGCAGAAATCACTATATGGACTTCAATAAAATCCAAGACAGTGATACATAAGGTTTGACACAAGTGTTTAGAATTGGTTTTAAAAGAAGTGAATATGATCCATGCTTGTATTACAATGACGCTAGGAATGAAAGTGAAGCATACTTGCTATTATATGTAGATGACATGCTCTTAGCAAGCCCTAGCAAAATTGAGATCATAAAACTTAAAAATCTTTTAAAATAAAATTTTTATGGAGGATTTAGGAAATTCCAAGATCTTGGGGATGGTTATTAACAAGGATAGGACTGTCAACAAATTGACTATAACTCAGAAGACTTCTCTGGATAAAGTGATAACTAGTTTGTTATGAAATGAGCTAAATCTATAAATGTACCACTTGCACCTTGCATGAATCTATCAACTGCACATGCACCTAAGACTAATGATGAGATAAGAGAAATAAAAAAAAAATTCCATATGCCAATGCTATCTGCTCTATTATGCTCTCTATGATCACAAATAGACTTGATTGGCGCATACCATCAATTTCATTAGTAGATTCATGTCTAACCTTAGAAAGCCCCCATTGAGCTGTGATGGAATGGTTATTAAGATATATAGTCGAAATGTTGAAATAGGATTAGTACGTGAAAAAAATGTCTAATAACTTGATTTTGAAAGGATATATGGACTCGGATTTTGTTGGTGGTAAGGACTTGAGAAAGCTCACTACTGCTTACTTTTTTACATTGGGTGATAATTGTGTTACATGGAAGTCCCAACTGCAACCTATTGTTATATCCATTATTGGAGCTAAATATGTGGGAATTATAGAATCTATGCAATAATGTATATGGTTGATAGGGATTTTAAATGAATTGATTTTTTTTTTTTTGCATGATCCTCCTATTACTCTTACTGATAGTGAAAGTAAGGATGGACAAAACTTTCGAAGCGAACCGATCGAATCGGACCCGAACTGAACTGAAACGAACCTAATCGAGTGGTTCTTTTTAAATTAAATACCTAAACGGTTATATGAATCGAGAACCGACAAGGTTCTCGGTTCTAGACCAAGAACCGAAGAATCGAATATCCCTATTTTTTTTATCTTAAATAAGTCAAATTATTTTATTTTTTTCAAAATAAATTTGCTAATTAATTAATTTAGCTCAAACCTAAAATGCTCAAACCTAAAATATGATTTTCCTATTTCTAATTTCCAACCCAAGTCCAATTAATCAAATCGACCTACATTTTACTCAAATATCTTATTTTACCATAGTGTCATTTCTGTCTGGAGAAATTGAATTGGAAGTCTCTATTTATTATTGTGAGCTCGCTATCTTTATCTTCCTTTGATTTTAACTGCCAAATCTATGAGAACTCAATAAAGAGGGGGCGCAAAAGATATTAAGGGACTGAACTAAATTATTTTGTAAGAGCTAAAATTGAACATGCCATTAGTTAAATTAATATAGTATTGTTGTAAATATAAAAAAAATTAATTATTGTACGGACTCCAGAATCGAATGGAATGGAATCGAACCGAACGAAACCCAACCCGAACGGTTCTATAATTAAATTTGGACCCGACAGTTTCATTTACTAAATACCCCGAAAATTCAGGTTCGATTCGGTTGTCATTAGAATCAAACTGAACTGGACCATGTCCAGCCCTAAGTAAAAGTGCATTGTTACGTAGTAAGAATCCTATTTACCATGAGAGGTCTAAACACGTTGAGGTGAAATATCACTTCATTAGGGAAAAAATTGTCTTGAGTATTGTTAATCTTGAAAAAATTAACAGTATTGAAAACTTATCTAACATGGGCACTAAAGTCCTTTTTGTTAATAAGTTTAGATTATGTTTATCTATTCTTGATATTGATACATGTTAATTCTTTTGCAAGTACCTTGGGTGATGATGATGATGGATAAGCAAATAAATGTGCACATAAGCAACTAGAGAGGGTATGGGTTCTGCGAATCAAGGTAAAGATTGTAAAAAACGTGATTTTCCTTTGGTGCTATTCTTGAGGGATCTCCTTGTATCATTCATAGCTTCTATCTACTTTAAGTTGGTCCTTTCTACGTGGCCTTCTTAGATTTGCAACTTGACTATAACCTTGATTGTATTTCTTTGGCTTTAGTGTGGTCCGTTGGATCAATCTATGGCTGAGATTAATCCACCTTAGATCAAGTCCCTCGGTGTTTCATCGGCTCATTCACTTCTGGCCTTTTGAATCTATTTGGTTTTCTCTATTTACTCTTTGAATTCTGCTTTGTCTTCTCTAAGTTTTTTCTCTGATTTTTCCCTATTCTAGCTTAGATAATCCTAGTAAAAGTGTTGTGTTACAATGACTTGTAGGCTTTCAATATTGGCTACAGTTTGTGTGATTTCTGGGAATGTTGTAATAGGGTTGAGGTTTCGAGTGAGAATTGGTTTGTCATGTGATCTTGATCAAAATCACGATGTGATTTTGATTCAATGTTTTTTGTACCCTCTCTTGAAGGTAGTTGTACAAAGTAAACGGGCTGATCCCTGTGCCCATAGAATAGGCTTTGCCGAATTGAGTTAATATTTCTGGTGTTGATTCTTTATTTCTTGTATGGCTTTGCTTTATATTTTCATCAAATCGTTTCTATTGTTAAAACCCAACAAATATTATAGCCAATATTACAAGAATTGTTACATGTAATTGTATGAATTACTACCTCAACCTAAAATTCAACGAGAAGTGTTACAAATATGTAATTGGATGAATTATAAACATGTAAACGATTATTCACACATTACAACTAATGTAATCCACTTTATAATCTACTATAAAAACTCGACTTACCTACAATCATACTAACAACTAGAATATATCGATAAATACAGCAGCTGTTATATAAATAAAACAAGAATACACCGTAAATTAAGCTCTTATGGGATTATCACACAACGAAAACTCACAAACAAACCCTATTATAGACCTTGTTTCACATAATACTCCTTTAAAATATCATCTCTACGTCAGTCTCTTAGCCCAGAAAGGAACTTGGTCCGTAGACATAGAAGATGGCCCAATTAGATACACGTCATAAACTAAATGTATAAAAAAAAATTAAATAATAACAATGTGTAATTGTTGTACTAAATTTGATGACAAAATTACCTACATATCACTACTACCAATACCAAGAATCAAAATTTTAATTTCATTAGATTTAGATGGACTATATAAAATATTTTTGCTACAATTTTAGGTTCATTACTATATTTACTAAATATTAAAGACTGTGTGAGTTTTGGTCTACTATTTCTAACAAGTATTGTTAATGTAGTATCACTTTTGTAAATTAAAAGTCATCTTAACGTCCACCTTCTCAACCAGTTTAAATATCTCAATTGACACTACTTTCTCAATTATTTCTCAATTGCCAATGAACTTTAAAATGTTACCATGATGCCACTGAACTTTTCGAAATGTTTTCTAGTTGCCCGAATTTTAAAAGTTACAGTAATTGAAACAAATGACTTATGTTCAAGAGGCTAAGCTTTCATCCAACTTCCATCCATATTAAAGATGTGAGGGTATCTTGTACCCTTGCCTGTTAAGGCACATCCCGCGATTTACTGCCTCCCGAGACATAGCTCAGTGGTGCAAAGGACAAGAGTGAGGTAGTATCTACTGAGCTAGCTACAGTGTGAGGATTCGATTCATGTCTCTTATAAGATATGAAATTAGACTCTTTGTAGGTACTAGTATGGCAGCTCACCCTAGCCTATTTAGGCACATCTCGCCATATACCTCCTCCACAATGCTCTAGGGGCGGGGCGGTAGGGGGCCCTCAAGGTTGGGTTTCAATCTTTTTTTTTTTTTTTTTAAAGATGTGAGGGTAGAGTTAGCAAGGGCTATTGACGGATCACACCTGTTGACCTCAATCCAACTTGACTCTTGATAGTCAATAATTAATTCAAGTACATATTTATTGGAATTTACAACTTTTCAACTACACATTTCATAAAATTTTATTAAAATCTACCAAAAATCTAATTTTGATTCCTATCAAACAAAGGCTAAAAATCACAAGTTTAAATTCAATTATAAAGAAACAAAGAAAAAGGGATTAAAATTGTATTGTAAATACGGAGGGAAAGAAGACCGCCAATTCTACATTGACCGTCTAAGGTGCTCCTTGACAGAAAACGCGAACACCTTTTATTTTGTAAGTGATATTTTCTTGTTTGAGCCCAAAAAAATGTTCACTAATTACTAGAAGGAAAAAATATATAACTACAAATTTTCAATATACACTTTTTCTTGAACATGGACAAACCCTCACTTTTAGCCTACTCTTTAAATTTTTCAAAACATAATGCAAAAATAAATAAGCAATTTATTTGAAATCCTGATTCATATTATAAGGATTGGACTCCGGTTCAAGGGCATAGCCAACACTCAACGAGGTGGCGCGACTGTCCGTGTTAGCTCCGTCGAAATTTATAGGCGCAGCACTGCCACACCCAGTAATAGACATGGTGAAGTTATAGGGAATTCACTAAGAAGCAAATGGGGGAGATGAGTATAATTGGGCCATTTTTTTTTTTAGATTCTGTTCCTTCTCTTTTGTTGGGTCTTCTTTTTAAAAAAAATAAAATAATCGATCCATTAAGAATTGCAAAGGAAACCAAATTGAATAGCCCATACCATAGTCATAGGACATTTCATCCCACATTTTCAAAACACAGAAAGCCAGAATCTTCTAAGCTACCTCCTGACTTTCTTTGTCTCGCAGGCAGCAATGGCAGCCACCGCTCATGCGACATGCCGACACTGCCCAACTTGACGCTTGCTCTTTGGTAGACGGTAAGTATTCTTTTACTTCAACAGTTGAATTCTTTGTTAGTTCTGTTGATGTCCTCCTGGTGGTTTATACTTATTATATAGATGTTATGATTTCCGTATTCTAAGAAGTGTAATGTGTATCGATACGTGGAGGTCAAGTATCGATGTGTGCCTAGGCGATGCTTAGGCATAAAAAACGTTTTCTTATTTTAATATTATTTAAAAAATTTAATCAATTAAAAATTATTTAATAATACATATGAATTATAGTACCAAATGCAGTTTTAAAGAACATAACAAAATAAATATATTTTCGAACAATAAACAAGATATATTACAATAATGCTAATTGAAATATTGGAAGAAATTTTTTTTTATTTTTATTAATTAGTAAAAGATAAGAAAATGACTAATTAATTTAATAAAATATAAATAATTATTTATACAATAGTACAATACACTACAACCAAGTCAAAAATACAATACATTACATCCAAACCAAAGGTACAATGTACTACAATCAAGCCAAATAAATTCTTATACCACATCGAAATTTTACAACAAAATCTTTAGAAATGCCCTCTATAAATAAATTAGTCGACTAATAAGTGAGAAATCAACTTTTTGGACCATTTAATCTATTGGCCAAAAAGTTGAAAAACTTATAATTATTATTTTTTGAACATTTCAATCTGATTGACATAAAAGTTGAAATATGTATGTATTGTAAAAAAATAATAATAATAATAATAATAATAATAATGCCTGCCAATGCACGCCTATGCGAGCCATGCGTGTCTTAAAGTGGTCAACGGAAGCGTTGACCACTAAATTAGCGCAAAGGTTCTAGGTGTGGCGTTTTTGCCATGCCTCACGCATTGGGTGCCGTCAATGCGCACCATTCAAAATACTGTATGATTTAGTGGAATTCGCAATTTGCAAGTAGGAAGCTGCCTTCCCAGAATCTAGAGGCTTGTTCAAGAAATTGTCTAGACTTCAACTTAAAGTCTTTTAAGATAGATGATAATAACTCTGTTTTTTGATTTTTTTTTTTTTTTTGGGTCAATAAATTTTAAATAGTATGATCTTAATTTTAGAACTTGAAGTTGAAGTGATATTTTTTATGTATTCATCATTTGATTGTAGATTTATTATGTGAATTGTGATTATTTATGATTTTTGACAATTTTTGAATATATGATATGTGATAAATGATAAATTGGAGAATTTGTGAGTTTGTGAATATGTTACAAATGATAAATTGAGAAATTTGTGATATGTGATAAATGAAGAATTTTTAATATTATTTAATTAAATATTAATAAACAATCTCACTATTATGGTTATTCGCTGTCAACGGCCAATTGTCAATCACCGCCCTAAAATTTCAATCCTTGATCTGCTACTGTTCAAGTTCAACCAAAGAAAAAGAGTATATTTAAAATTGATTTAAAATCTGACTGATTACGTGTAATAACCAAAACTATAAAATTTTCTAGAAGGAATTAATTTTCTAAAACGAAGAAAAGTATTTACTTATTTGATTTTTTTATCCGCTTGTTTAATACTAATTTTAGTCATCACCCTTTATTTTTCTCAAATCATTATTAGAGCTGATTTTTAAAAAAATGGTTGATGAAATGAAACATTTACTACTTTATTGACTCGTTTGACTACAAAATTAAAGAAAAAAGATTTCAAGTTTTATTTATTGTACTGTATACCAAACAATGATTTTAAAAAATAATTGGAAGACGTTCAAATATGGACCTGAATTATTACCTTGTCTCTAAATGATTTTGAATAATAAAATATTTTTACACAAAAAATGATTTGCTTTTCGTACATGTAATAGAAGTTTTTGTATGTGTTTTTACCATATATAAATAAATAATTATTGAATTTAATTTCTATCAATTATTATTATTATTTTTTTTTATGGTGAAAATGCTATAATGGCCCACCAGCATGACGGTGGGTCTAGTCATTTATTGGTGGCCCAATCTGGCTTTGATAACTGGGGGCCCCACTGCATGTGATGTGTTTAATCGGCTTCTACAAAGCCTAAAATGGATAATTTGCTTCAAAAACTATTTTAATTCGAAAAAACACTTTTATAAAATTAATCAAACTAGTTCAAAATCAATTTTTGGATCTCAAAATTATTATTTTTAGTTTCTTAAAAAGCCTGGCCAAGGGAGCCCTAAATATCTTGACGAACGATTGTGTTTTAATTTTAAAATAATTATAAAATAAAATTATATCGAGCATCCATTGAAACATATAGTTCCGATTCATAACTCCTTTTGATATTTGAGAAAATTGTGCTGTAAAAAGATTTGATATTTGCCTTTGAAAGTTGGAAAGTTCAAATAATTGACTTAGCAACAATGTGTTATTAGAGTTAGAATGCCTTTAAAGTATTATGTGAAAAAATTTAAAATATTTTTATTTGATGATTACGTTACTTTTCGAGAAATTTTTTTTTCTCAAGTGTCAGTGAGTGTTTTCTTCTTTGAAGCAATAAATAAAGATTTCTGTACCATTTATTTTCTGTTTTTGTGCTTTCTTCATTGCAATTAAGATTTAAGAGAAAAAAAGCGATAACTTTTAGCGAAAATGTTAGGTTATCGATGATTGATATCATCGACTATTAGTATTAGCATGCTGAGTGTTCGTAGCAATAGTTAAATTAAATACATGATCACCGACGCTTTTATTTGACTATTCCTTAACAAGTATGCTATAGCCGATAACTATAAACATCTCCAATGATGCATTAAATTAGATTTGAATTATGATTTAGATCTTAATGGTGGTCAAAAAATATATTCAATGAAGAGATACAAATGAAATTGAAAGTGCATTTTTTGGCAGAAAGTGTAAAAAAATACATCTTTTTTACGTCTACTTGTGGGACCAAAAAAATAGCTACAACCGACTTGAATCCAAATTTTTTTTTTTTTTTTACATGTTCCCATCGAAGCATAATTTGAATTTAAATATATCGAAATTTAAATATGATGTAAATATAATTTTGAAAATATCAATTTACATTCACCATAATTTGAGATAATCTGACGACTATCTTGTTCGAGCCAAGCGTGCATCACGATAGTAGTTGTAAACCAACCATGGAACTACAAGCCTCCAATAATTAATGATACTTGGGTCCAATTTTTATCTTTTATGAATTATTGATTTTGAAAAATGGAACCATTTAATGGTCCAATTTTGATTAGACAGCTCCTGGCATATGTAATATAAACAGATCCCTCCAAGTCCTAAAACATTTCACACTTCAACTTTGGATTTTGGAGAATTGATCATAAATATGAAATTAGATTTTTGGGTCCCTCTTGAATAGAGGTGTAAGATTGACTCGTCGCAACTCAAACCACATCTCAAATTCGTATGATTCAAGAATCAAAGATAATTTTTGGACTGTATAGAGCCGACATGACTGATTTTCATTTCAGTGGACTATACTTGTCTAATAACGTAAAAGTATACAGTTGTTTCCTTATGGGCACCCTTGAGTCACTTCATCATAGAGTGATTTGAGTTTTCTGATAAAAAAAAAAAAAAACTAGTAAAAAAACATAATTAAACATTATTGGGCTCGCGAAGAAAAAATGGCATGAAAAAATTTTACCATGGATTGTCGTACAATAAAAGTGAGTTTTGTTAAGCTCGACTAAAAGACTAGAGAGAATTAAAAAAAAAAAAAAAACCACCCAATTTAGACGCATTTTTAGTCTAATATCAATTAATTTTGCAAAACGCATTTTGACAAATGATATTTTTCTTTTATCGTTTTCGATAGAAAAGAATGGCTCACGAGATCTGTGGAAATGAAGCCCCTTTCCCACTTTGCACAAATTGAATCGTTGAATTACAAACAGTGAATGTACCAAAAGATCAACTCATCATCTTATGACAAAGACATTAGTGATGGAATGGAAATTATGGAAAAAGAAAGCTGATTAGAGTATGAACAAATAGTTGGAATGAATAACATTTATAGATAAATTAATTAATTTTTTTGGCTCTTGCCCAACGGTTTCCAAAGTGCAATTTGGACTTTTAGATGAATGAATAATAATAATAAAAAAAATCATTTATTTTTGTGGTTTTGCTCATTGGAGACAGCCTTATTATCCTACTAGGGCACGGCGTGACAGACATTAACAGTACACTTCATTTCTTTTAAAAGGCTCCATATTCTTTAAATATAAGATAACCTTTATTTTAAGACTCAACCCTTCAAATTATGTTTCAAAAAACTCTTTAAATTAATTTTTTGAAATAGATTTGGATCTTCAAAATTTAGGGATGGCAAAAAAAAAATCTGACAAACTTGAAATCCGCGAGGTCCCACCCCGTTACTTAATCGAGTATTTGGGTCGGGGACGGAGCGAATAACTTCACCTGGCACATGTATGGGATGAGAATGGGTAAATGGTACCCTGGCCTGCCCCATTTTATCTTTTATTATTATTTTTAGAATTCAATATTTTAAAAGAAAAATTTCACGAAATTTCATTAATTCTAATAAAAAATGACAATTAAGATTATCTTAAAAATATGACATCCCTATCAAAATATAGAGTCGAATACACTCTCTATAATTAAATGTATTTAAAGTATTTTAGTTTTAATGAGATGAAATAATATAATAATTTGTAGAAAAGCTAGTGAAAATAAAATATAGGGAAAAAATTTGAGAGTAGTAAAATTAAATGTTAAATATAAAAAATTAGTTGAAGTACTTAAAATTTTTTATATTAGTGTGTTTGCGCCACATTATTTCGGAAGAATCTATTTTGGAATAGTAGATTAATGGAGAATGTGTGATTGAAAAAGAAGAAAAAATTATTGATGTTATGGAAAATATTATTTTTTTGAAGAATGTGTGGTTGAAAATGAGTAGAAGAATACAAATGAAAATTTTAATGTATACCAAACAAGGGCTAAAATTTATAGATACTCTCTAAATTGCAAAATATGTCATTTAAAAATAGAGTCTCCTAGAGATTCTCCAAATACTCCTACTTTAATTATGACAGAAGGGCAGGAAGGGAATTAAAAATATTCATATTTCTTGCTATTTTTCCTGAGTTAAGATCTGTTGTCCAAAATCGATTGTCAAACTTGCTATGTACCAAATGATTCATTGACAGATCATTTTATACCTATTTTTAAGCACAAGTTACAGTGAGAGAAAAGTTTGACATGTTAATTTAAAGTGATGTCTTTATGAATCATTGGGTGGACAACCAATTTTTGAAAGTAGATCTCAACTCATCTTTCCTTAGTCGCTTATTACTTTTTAATTAAATATATTCACATCACAATTAATAATTACTACACCACATTTTATTTGTATGAAATGTTCATAACTTTTGCACATTATCACATTTATATTCCCAACTTTCTTCATTATGCATTCTTATTCTTGAACTAATACAACTTGTTCTTGATTATGGTTCTGTCCAAAAAATAAATTGTTAACAGGAGTTAAAAAAAAAACCTATTTGCCTATCGTATTTTGAAATAAGCAAAAAAAATAATTGAGATAAATTTTGGTCCTCTTTTTTAATCACGCTAACTATATTTCCATATGAAATCGTAATTAAGGACAAAATTCGCTAGTTAGCGGGTTAAAAATAAGTTATGATATAAGTATAATAATAAATATATGTTAAAGACCTCTAATATAATTAAGAGATGGACTGTTTTATTTAAAAAAGTGTGTGTTAATATAAACATTCTTATTTTTTCAAATTTATTTTTCTAGATACAATTTAGAATTAAGTTTAGAAAAACATAAAAAAGAGGACAAATGGGGATTGTGTTATTTGTCATTTACTAACCCCACGAATTTCAGTCCATTCAGGGCGGAGCAACACAAGGTTAGAAGCGACTGGAGTATTTTGTCATCCCTACCCTATTTTAGACTAGTGCTTCATCCAATACCAATTATTTTTGCGAGACATCAAATAGTTGTTAAACACACAAATGAATAACACGAGGATGAATGTGAACAATAATTTTTTTATTTCAAATCTAGTGCTTCATCCAATACCAATTATTTTTGCGAGACATCAAATAGTTGTTAAACACACAAATGAATAACACGAGGATGAATGTGAACAATAATTTTTTTATTTCAAATCACACACACAGTGAATGTGCCAAAACCCGAAAGATCAATGGTTTCTTGCACATCATCTTATGATATAGACAGCAGTGATGGAATGGAAATTTTTGAAAAAGAAAGGTCATTGAGTATGAACAAATAATTGGAATTACTAACTGCGGTCAGAGCCAAGTTTGTCCTCTTTAAATTTACTTATCTTAGCCATATTATCAAATATTGACAAGGCCAATAATGTCACACGCCAATTTGTGTGTGTAAATTTGTTATCATCTTATAGAAAACTAATCCGTGAGGGCGTCACAATCTCAGCAAACTAAATTTGTTTCTCAAAGCTTCATATTTTCACATTACAAAAGTGCGAGAATTGTCTTTTAAGTGGTTCGATATAGACCTTGCTGAGTTGACACGTCACTCGAACATATTTTTTAGTGTCCTTTGTTTTTTGAATAACTTTTGAAAAGAAATTAAATGAGACCCACACGAGTTGGCTAGCACGAGTCGCAGGTTTTAAAGTCCAATTTAATCGAGTATGCCAGAATTGTGGCAAGAAACAAGTTTGAACGATCCTAATACTAGAATACCGACCTACATTCGCACCCGTTAACATGAAGGAACAATCACTAATTCTTAAATAGTTAAAATGACTAAGTACTATTTCGGCTAAATTTTAATAATTATTTGTATAAATTGGTAGCCTATATATATAAACAATTCAACATATTTCAATGTGAACTCAATTTAGTTGTAAATATATTGACTTTCTAGTCATTTGATGTTTGGTACAAAATGGACATGAATACATCATCATCATCTTTATAAACTAAATCGATAAAAATCATGTCAAACTTAAACAACTTCTTTTAAGGATTGTAACAACTTTTAAGGATTGAAAATCAATTGTAACAATTCGATAGGCAATTCATTAAGACAAACATAGATGAATATTGTACCCTTAAATATGTATAATGAATTTTTGTCCTCGTATGTGTCCCCTAGTCCAACTTAACTCTCTTGTACATATGTAAAATTTCTTGCACAGTAAAAAAAAATATTTAAGTAATAAAATGTTAAAATAGTTTGAATCTACTAGATCTAAAAATCAACTCCTCTTATTTTGGGAGTCCAATTAATGAAAAGACAATCAAGTTTGAACGAACTAGAGGATTTGCAAATTTCTACTAATTATATTTATGAAATTCTCGATAACGTGATATAAAAGATGTATAAATTTATGAATTTTATTTGTGATGCAAACTCTTATCATCCACATTTTCTGCATCTTCTCTTTTTCTTGTCATCACATGCTTACAAATAAAAAGAAAAAAAAAACACTTAAGTCAAATTTATGAAAACGTCTCGGCTATTCTGAACATAAATAAATTTTGGTGAAAAAAGCTAAGAGAAAATGAATGATTTTTTTTTTTTTTCTAAAAACATGATGATTTTAGATTATTTAAAGTAAGAAATCCTCTTATTATTATTATTATTATTATTATTATTATTATTATTATTATTATTATTATTATTATTATTATTTTCTCATACTAGTCCCTTTGAAGTTGGAACCACAATACTTTATTTGAATAAGTCGTTAATTTTTTTTAAAGAAATCATCATAGTCTTGCATGAGTTGGCTTGCACGCGTCTTAGTAGAGGAATTACATGTAGCCTTAGTAGTGGAGTTAGGGATCCAAAGTGAACGTTATACCTCTGCCCCGTGCAATTCAACTCTCAGGGATTGAAATAATGTCTCCGAAAGAGAACCAAGGGATTGAAAAACTATATTCAATTGACAAAAATATCAAGACCTTGGATTGAAAGAGTATTTAAAGTGGAAACTATTAAGGATTGAAAGAATATCTCCGATCAAGAATATAACAGCAATGGTACTTAGCTAAGAATACAGAGTCGACTTACCTCTTTAACTTGCACAAATCAATATTTTGAGGATTGGAAAAATATCTTCAATCGATACACAATCGGCAAGGAAGCTAATTTAAGAACTCAGAGTGGACTTACCTTCTCTAACTTGCACCGATGGATCTCTTGGGAAATGAAAGAATATCTCCCAATAGAGAGCATCATGGGATTGAAATAATATCCCTCATCAATGGTCTAGGATTACAAGAATATATGTGGTCAAATATTTCATGGATTGAAAGGAATATCTTGATCGGAACGGTCACACAATTGTCGAGCTTCAGGCCCCTTCACGCTGCATGAAGCCAGAATATCAATTAACAACTTTGAATTCCCTCCTATCATTGGAACAAAAGAGAAGCAGTGAAATGAGCTAATAATACAACTCGAGATTTCCTTCGACAGTAATTTCTAGGAATACTTATGGGACCAAAAATCTACGAACTTCTTACTCTCCGGTATAAATGTCTCGATATCATAGAGCCCATTTATTATGATTTGATATCGGTACATAATAATATTTTGAAAAAGCAAGAGAAGTTGTGTAATGGTTGAAACTCTTTATTTCAAAAATTTCATACTAGTGATAAAGAAACATCAAATTCCTCCATTTCATATAAATACAAAACTTGAACTTTGGAGAATAATATTGTTACACGCTGAAATAATTATTGTTCACCTGAATTCTACATCAACTACAAAATGTCCCTATTGTATGCCCATATGTCTTTGAACATTCAAGCATCGATTGTCGAGGCAAAATTGAGTAAATAATGCCTCGGCCACCGAGGCTCCACAAAGCAGCGAAGCGCACAGAATCCTAACACTTGGCTAGAATAATTTAGTGAGTTAAGAGTATCATCCCACGTATAATAAGCTTTAGATTGAACCGTATTAATTTGTAATCAAATTCGAATGAATTTGAATACACAAGAAATGATTTATTATTATTTTAATTTATTCTACGAATTGTGTAAAAGCTTATTTTTATTAATGAATGGATAAATGCATTGGATTTACGAATTCACATATTTTTATCCTATTTTAAATTCTCAGCCTATGTAATTAGTGATATATTTGTGTTCTTGAAAATCATTAATCCAATTATACCTAACTATCTCTCTAGAGATAAGTTAAAAATATTCCAAATACACTGATCATATTCCTATTTCGAACTCATATGCAAATTAATGCATTTATACACACAATTATTAATAAGATTGCATACATTATACGTATTATTCCTAACATGTATTATCCATGTGTTGAAATTGTGAAGTTCTAATATATTATGAACCTCCCGACACTATAATAAGTAACTAATTCCTAATTGGTACCCAATCAATCAAGTAATGCAACAAATTATACAATATCAATCAAGAAAACCAAGACCATACTAACTACTAGTCTTTGAATTAAAAATAAGAAAATATAGGTTTTATCTTCATCTAATAAAAAAAAGTTTAGCCTAGCATGATTTCTATAATTTTACAAGAAGAATAATGAAAAGACATCACCCGAAACATAAATGAATACAAGAAATCTTGATCTTCAATTCCAATATCTAAATCTTCAAGTTCTTGATGTAATTTGTTTTTAATTCCTTGCTAAGTTTGATTTTCTCTCTCAAAAGAGGGTGAATTCGTCACTTCTTCTTGATTGATTTTGTGATATGATGTTGTATGAGAGGATAGAGAGATCTTTGAATGTTTAGCCCTCATTCTGTGTATATAGCCATCAAATTTTACGTTGAACAAAGTCTAAATTGGATTCCAAAAAAGTTTTACTCATAGAAGGAGTGCCTAAGCATTGCCCACCCAAGGCTTGGCAAAAATGGGATCGGGTTCCAATTTTTTACACCTTGCGTACATCTTTTTTAGTCTCCAAGCTTTGAAAATCATCATTTTTTACTCCGATTTTCATTCTTTTATTTCAATTTCACTTCAATTCATTGAGTTTCACTTAACAAATAACAAATACAGGAAATTATGTCATAATTAATCCTAAGAACTCCTAAATATTCTAATTTAATAGCCTAAATTTGGTCACTTAACCTTCCATTTGTCTCATTATTAGAATCATTATATCAAATCTATGAACAATTTCAAAATTACAAAACAAAAATCAACTTTTACTTATCAAATATAAAACTTATGTTTGTATGTGTGAAGGAATAAGTAAAATATTATAAACTAACAAGTCATCAATTTTTGATTCTCCATGGTCAAATGTATTGTTACTTCACTCGTGAAATACATACTCTCAAACTTATTCTTTTACTATTTAACCAATATATAATCTAAGGTTAAATTGATATACTAATCCCCACACTCTCTAGTTTGGAAAGATCTTACTAATTGCAAGTCAATATCTTAACAAATAGATATTTTCTTTTATTATCGTTGCTTCAACTTCTAAGACTCAACTAGGCTAATATTTTTCAAATGTCTAATTTTCTCAAATAAATGTTTGGGAGTTTAATTAATACATGTAGTGTGTCTTCTGTTTAATACACCACTTTTATCCATTTTAAGAGTTTTGGGATTTTCAGTAATTCTCATTGTGATCATTTATAGGGTAGCTTTCACTCATAAATCATGGTATCTTTTTCCCTTCTTTATTCAATGATTAAAGCAATGCGTTTCATTAAAAGCTCATTCTCGAAAATCGAACTCTAACTTAAGATTGTCATCTAATTTTCATCTTATTGACTTCAAACAATCCACATAAGAATTTGCACAAATGAAATCTCCATTCATCTCAATATATTTTTACAATAGTTTATTCATCCTCAAATTATACTAAAATTGTTCTAAAGATGTATGAAAGTTACTGGTTCGACCTTAAAAGCACCTGGGGTGAATATGTGAATAATATGGAATTAAAAATTATCATTGATTAATGTTGCAACAAGTTACAATAATTAGTTACTCTAGATTCAATTCATGTGAATTAACTACCCTATGTTGAATTGCCGACTTGTATGAATCAATAATGTAAACAACAGAAAGAATTGAAAACCTTTAACTGGATAAAAACTCCGGGACCAAACCAATAGTTTCCACTATAGACAATAAGAACTTATAGTATGATCCAGCCTAGAAAACCTACTAGACTCACTGATCTAATTATTGCAATCTCCAAGACATGCTGAAACGTGCTTCACTCACACTTGCTCCCGATCTTTTGGAGTTGTCTATCTCTCGTGGATTACCAAGAACACCTTGTTCAGGTACTCTTCATATGCTTTTAGTCCAACCTCCCTCAATTTCAGCAATCTCCGAAAGCTATTTAGAATTTACATTCCTGATTATATCTAGGAAGTGTGTGTTTTGGATTATTTGACTTTGATGTATTTCTCAACGTGTGGTTAATTGATCTTAAGAATCAAAGAGTTAGTCTCAATGTCTTGATGTATTCTTGGATTGATGTTTTGAGAATGTAAAATAATGATCAACCACCTTAAAAAACGTAATTGTCATTGGGTATTTATAATAAGAGGTATTTGGATAATATAGGATAGATAGAACTCTTGAAAATCGCGAACTAAGGTTTCACGTATAACACTGTTGCTAGAGCGCCAGGCTAGCGACAGACGAGCGAGATATGTGTTGCTCGAGTGATAGTCATGCATCAGGCGGCTGACAATAAATCTGCTTCCGTTCAAGCATCAGTTAGGTGACAAGCTAGTGTAAATCCGACGAATATTTCTCATTATTCCTTACTCGAACCCAAAAACTCCTAGTTCATCCATACAATCCTCCAAGATACTCCTTGACTTTTTCAAATCTTTTATAGCAGCCCTATTCTTTACAATAATCTTTTCGTCTAAAGAATTGCCAATACAATGTAAATCTTAACAATCTCCCCCTTTGACTTCCTGTTACAAAACTATACTATACAAGTCAAGGATGTAAAAAGAAAACAAAACTAATCTACCCAAACTCAAACTGAATGTTTGTCTCTTACATTCTTTGAAACCTATTTCTTGAAATCAATAACACAAATACCAAGTGTAAAACAAGTGATATAGTAAATATAACAATTGAAACAAACTATCATAAATATGCTAATTAGATTGAGAAGTAATACTAATGCTAAACAAAATACCAACTGAAACATTAATATCAGAAAACATCAAAACTAAGAAAAAAAAAGCTAAGCATTCAAAAATCAAAACTCATAATACTATCATCTTCCCCTTAATGCAAACTCTCCAAAATTAAATTACTAAATTAAAATGCAATGTCACTCTCCTCCTTTTTGTCACAAATGACGAAAGGAACTATAACAACAACAATATATAATAACTCAAAAATGCAGTTGATAGCATGCACAAGCATAATCAATGATCGGTAAACTTTCTCACATACTCAGTTCTAGTCTAAATGGAGTAAATTGTATAAGTGACTTATGTGTGTTAAGTACCACTAATTTTCTTGTGATCAAATTTCCAAACCTTAAATTTGTGAGAAATGAAATAATAATTATCTCTGTTAAATAAGTTTATTCCCATACTAATGAAAGTCAAACCAATAATGCATGATATGACCTATAAATTAATCTCATTTTTCATGTATATTATTCTTATCTCTTACTGACTTTGAGTATATATACATTTTCGCCAAATTTATATTTTTCTTTTTAAACTCATCATTTTTCTCTTCAAATTTTCACATTTTAGTGCATACTCTTCTCTATTAAGAGACTAAAATGATCTTTATAACGAGTTTTGGGCCGATAACCCCAAGTCAATTAAACATAGTGCATCAAGTTATGAGAAACCCCTCGTGTTTAATTACTCGAGTCATACAAAGTTTGAAAAAGAGTATAAGATGAAATATTTTTTTATTTTTTATTTAAGGGGATATACTAGAGTTTAGGTCTACTAAATTAAGATCAATACATGTTCAAGGTCACCTTACCAACTGATGACAATCATCCTAAATCTCAGTCAAGACTCACTCACAAGATCATACTGTGTGCAATGCAGATGATACAAGAAGAAACATATACTAAATACTCCACATAAATCTAAATAAAGTAATGAAAAATATACTACAACACATCAATTAAATTCATAAATGGTCACGACACACATGTTCAAGTAAAGCATATAGTGAAAAAAATTCCCTTTTTTTATTTTTCAAATCTTCATTTTTTTTATTTTTTTTAAAAAAAATTAAACTACCTAAAAAGAAAAAAAAATTTTGAGATGCATGACATAATGAATGAATCACAATTAATAAGCATGCATAAAAAACACATAATCAGTTAGGTATACAAACACTCTTACCTTTAAGAGCACCGTGATCAATTTCTAAATTTTTTAGATCATTTTTTTCAACTCAAACTTGTCTAGTGGTAGACTTATTCAAAGTCAATTGTGTCATTAACTTAGTCAAATGACTCACTTGATTAGTGAGGAAGTTAATTCAGCCATCAAAATCCTGATTTCTAACTCTAGTGAAATTCTGATTTCTATTTCTATTTAGGAATTTATGATATCTAGACTTTATATGTCCTAACTCACCACAATTGAAACAAGTAGAGATAAACCTAGGTCCAAAATTATGTGGTAGCCGATAACTATTCCTAGGTTGGTAGGTCATACGCTGTCTATTAGGTCTCTGTCCTATGATGCCCTTATTCTTAACTTCAGGATTAGGAACATACATAGGTTGGTTGGTAGAAGCGATAAAAATAGTTTTGGAAGTACTAGCCCTATTATGCTAGGTTTGCTTATATCCTAGACCTCCCATGTTGCCAATAGGCTTATTCAACCTCAAGAGATCCAATAGAGAAAGCAAGAAGTTGAGACTTGGAATATTCAAGTTCGCTCAGAAGGTTTTTAACCTTTATTTCTAATATATCTTTCTCAATGGTCAACTCACTAACTCTTTTAGAGGACTTCTCAAGTTCACTCTAGATATTAATTCACAATATCTAGTTTATTGAGGCACAAGGTAGACTCCTGAAAGTCAGCTACAAGTTTCCACTAGACAAAGCAAGAAGTTGAGACTTGGAATATTCAAGTTCACTCAAAAGGTTTTTAACCTTGATTTCTAATATATCATTCTCATTGGTCAGCTCACTAACTCTTTTAGAGGACTTCTCAAGTTCACCCTAGAGATTGATTCACAATATCTAGTTTATTGAGGCACAAGGTAGACTCCTGAAAGTCAGCTACAAGTTTATTTCTAACTAGCTCAAGTTCAATGACATTCTTAAACACTACCTTTTTCACATTCTTAATCTTAAAATTCTCTTCAAATAATTTTTGATAAGCCTCACTAATCTCTTCCTCAGATTGTCACCACTATCTACTTCCTCAACATTCTCATTATCCTTATTAGATTCACTTTTAATCCTAACAGTGAAGGCTATAAACTTTCCACTCTCCTTGTGAATGGATATCTCACTTTGATTATCCGAGCTAGATTCGTCACTAGTGAGAGTTGCATTCATAGCTTTACCCTGATTTCTCTTATCATTAGAGCACTCACTTCTATAGTGCCCAAAAATTTGACACTTATGACATCTTACAGATTAAAATATCTTTCTGGACTAATTGGAATCACCTCTATCTCTCTCTCTTTAGCCTTCTTTTTATTTCTAAATTTTTTTTTTTAAATTCTTAACAAAATATGCTATTTCCCCATCATTAAGTGATTCTGAATCAGAAAAATTATACTCTTCTTTCCTAACAGTGTTCAAGACTATAAACTTGTTCTTTTTAGGTTGAGATATGACGAGTTCATAAATTTGGATAGATCCAACCAATATTTCAATCTTAACAACATCTAAATCCTTGCTTTCCTTGATAGCCGTAACTTTAGGCCTAAATCTCTCAGGTAAGGATCTCAGGATTTTTTTGACAATCTTAGACTAAGAAATTCTCTCACCTAGGTTAAAATTTGAATTATTTATGTCATTCAAGCTTGCATAGAAGTCATCGAATGTCTCATCATCCTTCCTCATAATCTCTTCAAATCTAGTGGTCAAGATCTGTAACTTAGAATTCTTAATAGGTTGAGTTCCTTCATATGTGGTCTGTAAAATATCCTAAACATCTTTAGCAACATCACACAGTCACACACCTAAATTCTTCAGGTGATACATCCATAAATAGAGCATGAAACCCTTTTCTATTCCAATTACACTCATCTAAATTTTTCTTAGACCAAGTTGAAATATTAGTATAGGTAATTACACCTGCAACTATGGTAGATAAGACGGTCCAACCATTTACTACGCTCATCCATAGATTTCATTATGGCTCTCATTTTAACTTTCCAATAAGCATATTACTGGCATCAAAATATGGCGGAACAAAAATGAACTACTCGTTAAAAATCATCACTAATTAATGTTGCAATAAGTTACAATAATTAATTACTCTAGATTCAGTTCACGTGAATTAACTACTCTATGTTGAATTGCCGACTTGTATGAAATCAATAATGTAAACAACAAAAAGAATTGATGACGGAAAGAACCTTTAATTGGGTAAAAACTCTAGGACCAAACCAGTACTTTCCACTATAGATAATAAGAACTTACAGTATGATCCAACCTAGAAAACCCACTAGATTTGCTGATCTAATTAATGCAATCTCCAAGACCCGTTGGAACGTGCTTCACTCACACTTGCTCCCGATCTTCTGGAATTGTCTATCTCTAGTAGATCACTAGGAGCACATTGTTCTTGTACTCTTCATGTACTTTTGGTCCAACCTCCCTCAAATTTCAGTAATATCTGAAAGCTATTGAGAAAATATTTTCTTGATTATATCTAGAAAATTGGTGTTTTGGATTATTTGACTTTGATATTTTCTCAATTTGTGGTTGATTGATCTCATGAATCAAAGAGTTAATCTCAATGTCTTGATGTATTTTTGAATCTTGGGTCGATGTTATGAGAATGTAAAACAATGATCAGCCATCTCCGAAAACGTAATGGGCATTGGGTATTTATAATAAGAGGTATTTGGATGGTATATGATAGATATAACTCTTGAAAATCGTGAACTAGGGTTTCACGTATAACACGATTGCTTAAGCGCCGGGCTAGCGACAAAAGATCGAGAGGTGTGTCGCTCGAGCGATAGTCGGGCAACAAGCGGGCGACAATGAATCTGCTTTTTCTGCTCAAGATCAGTTAAGCGACAAGCTAGCGTAAATCTGATAATTCTTTTTCCTTGTTCCATACTCAAACCCAAAGACTCCTAGTATTTATACAATCCTCTAAAATACTCCTTAACTTTTACAACTCTTTTATAATATTCCTGTTATTTTATAATGATCCTTTTGTCTAAAGAATTGCTAATAAAACATAAATCCTAACAATATATAACGTAGTATTTTTTGGGATTTACATCTAAATTCCCCTATTTCAACTATCAAGCATGAATTAACTTATTAATTTACGATGCAAAACTTAATTCACGTGCTCAATTATTATCAAATTCCACTTGTATAAGTAAAAATAAATCTAATCATGTAATCAGTTTATAGTTCATAAAATGACATATAAACAAATATATGCATCATTGTTGGTTAGCTAACTAACCCACACAAGCAAATACTCTGAAAATCAATTAAAAAAGAAAATATTTTTGAAATGTAATTTTTTTTTTTCCAAATTCTCCTACTTTTTTTTCATATATAATAAATCAACAAAATTTAAACAATCACACACAATAAATAATAACTCAATGTTTTTTCCATCCCCGAACTTAAATCAGACATTGGCTTTAATGTCTCAAAATATTATCAATTAAGTAAAATAAAAGGTCAAAGAATGAAATAAAAGACTTCCCAAATATATGTCTAATTTAAAACTAATTTGGAACGAAATTTTTGGAGCTAGATGATACACCTGGGTACATCCTTTCCCTTTTTCAATGTTGATTTGTGTGTTTTCAGTTGTTATCTCCCTACAAAATAAAGAAAAATCAATCATTAATAATATGGAACAATTTATATTAAGCTCAAGTACATCGCAATCTATAGAGCAATATGAAGATAAAGATACTTAAACTACTAAAGAAATAAAATTTATTAATCTTATTTTCTAGAAAGAATAATAAATGAAAGGAAAGAAAATTGGATTGCCTCCCAATAAGCATTTGTTTATTGTCATTAACTTGACTTTGTTGTTTTGGACTATTTATGGTGGTTTGAAAATGGAATTTTTTGCCTTGGAATGGCTGTATCGTCATATATTTCTTGCTTTATCTTTGGCACTCCAAATCTTAAAATTTACATATATTGTCTTTGATTGCTCCAACTAGTCTTGCCAACTCCTTTTTTGTAGTGATGACTTCCATAATCATCAATTTTCCATGGTCAATATTTTTGCATTTTTCAATATAGACAAGTTGCTTGAGTGGAATATTCATTGTAAACCTTTATTGTTTGTCTTCTACCTTCAAGATCATCTCACATTTTTCAAAATCTGTTAAAGCACGTCCGATTTCTGAGAATGGTCTTTCTAAGATTACCAACACGGGTTGATTTTCTCCTATATCAAGGATATGATGAAATCAGCTGGGAAAATGAAATCTCCAACTTTGATAAGCATATCCTCAACCACTCATCGAGGATGGTTGATTGACGTATCTCCAGTTGCAGAGTTACTGAAGTTGCTTCTAGCTCTTCCAAACCTAATTTTCTGTAAATATACAAGGGCATCAGATTAATTGTTGCTACAGAATTAATTAAAGTATTTATATTATATGAATTTCTTATAGAGTAAAGTAAATTGAAACTCACTAAATATTTCAGTTTAGGATGGAGCTTGTGTTATAGGATGCGTTGCACTCTTCAGATAATATTACTGTGTCATGTTCTGGCAGTTTTCTCTTCTTGCTTAACATTACATTTAGAAACTTTGTGTAATTTGAAAGTTGTAGGGTTCGTCAATGAAATGTATATTTATATGAAGATTCCTTAAGGCATCCAGAACTTTACAAATTGTTTATCGAGTTTATTGTTCTACAATCTTTAGGGAAACGGAATTAGAGGGATGTATGAATTAACAAGAATGATTTCCTTAACCTATAGAATATTTGAATATTTTTGTTTAACCATTGTTGATTCTTTAGATTGAATCACTTGGTCTTCGCCGTAATAGGTGCATAATTATCTTCAGTCTCTTTCTTTTTAGCTGATCTCAGGCAAGTGAACTCCACTCCTTGTTGTAATGACCTGGACTTGTTTCTCTTTTGGCTTCTTTCAAAGTCTTCAAGGGAATAGGATAGGCTAAGCATAAGCTCATACATGGATATCAAACTTGATTTATAGTGTGTCGACCACATCATACTCTATGGTTCTGATAGCTAACACTTGTTCTCATAGGTTCTTTTCTTAGCAGGGTACCCTATGTTTTGTTAGACAATGAAGCTGTTATCTATCCCCATCTGATTGTTTAAATTCTTAATAGAGGCCTGTTGATTTTAGAATACAGTCCATCTTTGTGATGTACTGATCCAGTAGATCCTCCAAAATGACCTCTTGTCTTGCTGCTATTGAAATCTTAGTTGGTTGCCCTGAACTTGATTTCTTTGACCCTAACTATTAGCCTATGAGAAGTTTGGATGGTTTTTCCAACCCGAATTATATGTGTTGAGGTTAGGATTATTCTGCTGCCTCTAGAAGTCATATGCATAAATAACCTCTCCAGGTTGAATTGTATAAGTGGAAGCTATGGGACAACTTGCAGTAGAGTGATTTGCTCGGCAACCTTTATATACCGTATATATTGGTCCCCCGGTGTTCACTGTTTGAGTGATGTTTTCCAACTTCTTTTTTGGTACCTCCATCTCGGTTTTTAAAGTTGTTGTTCTTTCAATATTATGCAGTCATGTTGTTTTCTTCGATGTCTCCTTATCTAATGGCCACATAGCCTAATTTTCTATTATTATTTCATATAGCTCATGTTTTGTCTGCTGGCATCTTCATTATTGATCAACATGTTGATGCGTAGGCCATGTTATGGTATTCATGATGCAAACTTTAATAGAAAAGGTAAATTTGGGCCTGTTGACATCCGACCTCCGAGGTCGTTAAGTACAGTTTGTTGTATGCATTAAGCTCATGCTAATTTAAACTTGGATATTTGAGATAAAAAAAAAAAGGCAGAAAAAAGCTCTAAACATTTCATATTTAAATATTTCCTTAAGAAAAAAGAGTAAACACTTGTAGTTATAATTGTAATTTAAAAATCATTATCAATAAAAGTCTTATTTACATTTAAGTTGGTTTGAATCTTGGTCATACAATTTTCGACGTCAACAGAGCCTGTTTAGAAATGTCAACATTGGGGCACTTTCGAAAATAATCCTCACACTTTCGAAAATAATCCTCAAACCTTTCACATGCTTCTAAATAGTTCTCGAGATCCCTTTTCTTGAAAGTATATATTTCGTTTCTAATCTAATGACGGTGGAAAGAATTTTGTTGTGAATTTTTCTGCACCATCTCATTACAAGAAATAATGCTCTCGATAGGTAGAGAATGTAGCAAATCTCTTATGCTATCTTTTAAGGTGTGGGAATAGAAGCATTCGAAAGGCATAAGAAGACATCTATCTCTTCATGACCGATGACTTCACATAGCAATAGAAAAGCTCCAACAGGTTCATGAAGATTTTCAGATGCTTTCTTGAAGAACTTGATGCTTTGATGATTCTGAAATATAACGATCACATTTGGTCTAAGATTGAAGTTAGCCTGCTTGAAAGGAGGATAATGGTTGGCTGTATGGAGATGGAACATCAATCACATAATCCCTAGTAATGCTTCACCATCGTTGACTATTGCTCTTGGTGGAGTTAGTTGTACTGACGGAGCTGGTTGTATCTGTTTTTGGTCTTAATTTTCATTTTCTACCACTTTTGTTTTCCTTTCTCTCTAATCTCTTCTTCTTTGCTTAAATGTCCTTTCAATTTTGGGATCGAAAGGTAGGAACTCGATCTTGTCAAGATCTTGCATAAACTGCAATCAGGTGCCTGAAGAGAAAATTCAAACAAAAGAGAGAATTTAATATATGTAATTAGTAGTAAAAAAAACTAATTGAAAATTATTTCTAACTTTAAACAATTTATTTCTCGACAATAGCGTCAAAAACTTGTTCGTACGAAATTCGCAAGCATACAAATTGTTGACAAGTATTAATTTAGTGAATTAATAGTATCGTCCCACTAGGAATAAGCTTTAAATAGAATCGTGTTAATTTGTAATCAAATTTAAATGTTTGTGAACAAAAGAGATGATTTATTATTATTCTAATTTATTTTACTGATTATGTAAAAGATTGTTTTTATAAATGAATGGATGAATGTATTGAATTTATGAATTCACCAATTTTTATCATTTTCCAATTCTCAACCTATGTAATTAGTAATATTATTGTATTCTTGACATTCGATAATCCATTAATATCTGACTATCTATTTCGAGATAAGTTAAATATATTCTAAACATCACCCGATCATATTCCTATTTCGATTTCACATGCAAAGTAAAGCATTCATGCACACAATTATTAATAAGCTTGCACACGACATACATGTAATTCCTAACATTTATTACCCTTGTGTTGAATTTGCAAATTTATAATCTAGTATGAACCTCGCAGCACTATAATAAGTAACTAACTATCTAATTTGTGGTCAATCATTCAAATAATGCAACAAAGCATGAAATATCAATCAAAAAAATCAATAATATACTAACTATTATTCTTTAAATTAAAAATAAGAAAATATAGGTTTTATCATCATCCAATACAATAAAAATTTAGTCTAGCATGATTTCTATAATATTACTAGAAGAATAATGAAAAGTGTTACCCAGAACATGAATAAATACGATAAATCTTGATATTCAATTCCAAACTCTAAATTTTCAAGTTCTTGATGTAATTTGTCTAATTCCTTGCTGTGTTTGATCTTCTCTCCCAAAAGATGGTGAATTTGCCTTTTCTTCTAGATTGATTTCCTAATTTAATTTCAAGAGTTTCAATCATAGAAGAAAATTGCTAATTCGTATTTCAAAATGGCCCATGCGCACGAACATGCCTAAGCATTGCCCACGCATGGCTTTGCCAAAATGGCTCGGGCTCCAATTTTTCCTCTGCGCATCCAGGTGCGTGCACATGGGTATAATTTTTTCTAGTCCCTAAACTTTGAAAATTATCGTCGTCTACCTATTTTCATTCAATTTCACTTCAATTCATTGAGTTTTACTAAACAAACAATAAATATACAAGATTATGCTATAATTAATAATAAGAACACCTAAATATTCATATTTTTAATAATCTATATAAGCATATAAATTACACTTATCAAGCCAAGTATTCAATTTTCAATCCATCATAGAGACTGACGAAGGAAAAATATTTTTGCACGATTTTGTAGGAGTTCTTTTCTTCTTCTATTGTCTCTCCTATCACTTTAAGATTAGATGAATCTAGACATTGAGAGTGCATAATGCGTAATTTATGCTTTGATAAATCGAGTGGAACCAACTCAAATTTTGTGATGTTCGACATTTGAGTTATACAATGACACCTAAGAATAATTCTATTGATTTTTAAAAAAAATATGATTAAACTCACATGGTTTTGCTAGAGTGACTGGGACACATCTGTCACTCCAGGGGATGCATGTGGCATCCCATGTTCGTCCAGGGCCCATGTGGCCCTGGCCGTTTGGCAAAATTCAACTCATATAAGACACTATTAATGAATTATACACTTTCTTTCGAGGATGAGCAACAGTTCATATATTGCATATATAAATTAAAAATTTTATGCAATTATACATGATATTTTTGAGACTTGTGCTACTTCAACAGCACAATAATTTTTTTTTTTTTTTTAATATTGATATATTTAGACTTAATTATTTGAGAGCTACAGCTTAAAATTCTTGATTTGGATATAATGCTTCTTCGCAAGCATAGCTCAATGTTCTTTAGAATATTGAAGTTTGTAGTATTATACTCTTTAGTGGCAAGTAATATTCTATTAGAATATTAGGTTCTGTTTGTTTCGGATTAAAATCAGATTTTAATTTAAGTCAAAGTCAAACAATCAATATTAACCACATCTTTCATAGGTCCCACAATTTTTCAATCACACATTTTAAAAACTTTTATCATAATCTACTAAAAATCTAATTTTAATCACCACCAAACACCTACTTAAATAATATTGTGCTTTTTTAATAATGCCAACAAATTGTTATTTGAGATATTGATAATTGAACTATTTACAAAATCGCTCTTTATGATCAATAGAATATCATATCTAAAATTATGTTCTTGCAAGCAAATTACTTGCTAAAGCAAATTAGAAATATAATTAGTCCGATAAATTATTTTTTACTGATAAACATAAAAATAATAATGATATAAAGACATTATGAACTAAAATTCCACAGAGAAGTATCTTTAGGCATGTACAATGAAGATAACGTGCAACCATATGTAAATCGTGTTCAGTATGTTAATGGTGCATATTACATTTACTACATATAATTATAATAGTTAATACATGCATATTCAGGAATGTGTTCTAATTGGCCTACGGTCACTCGAAAAGAAAATTCGACCAAATTGTGAAAAAGGAAATTTAAGTTTTCTTGCTGTTAACATAATGTGGAATTAAAAGAACAATAAACAATATAAGAGTCAATAGTGAATTGTGAGTTCATTATATCGATGAACTAATATATATATGGAGATTCAATGAGAGTTACAAACTCGTCAATTTACAAAATTAAGTAAGACTTATCTAAATATTTTAATGAGAATTATTATTTCATAATTTTACATCATATTACATAATTCTATTTCCAGTTTTGTATCGATTTTATACATTGAAATCTTTGAGACAATTTTTAAGCCTAGTAAATGAAAGATGTACGTTTATAAAGTTCAATACTTACATATTGAATAGAAAGGAAAGGGGAGAAAAAGAGTTTATATTTTATTTATTCTTACATAACAAAAATTATTTTATCTAATATTAAATTAAGGTAATTTATCAAATTGACTTTCAAAATAATTTTTTCCGAAGTAAAATTTATCAATGTTGCAAGTCACATTACAAGATCATTATTTGATTTTGTTAAAATTAGATTTTTAGTAAAATTTGAAAAATATTATGAATTTCATAAAATATATGATTAAAATTATATCGAAGGCAATTAGTTAGCTAAAAACTTGAGAATAACATAGAAATTCAATATGTCAAAAGGAAAAACACTTATAAATTAATTTCAAATTGTCTTAAAGTTAAAATAGATTAGATTCCAAAACCATACATGCAAACGCTTCAACTCAAGGGTATTCCTGAGTCAATACCCGAACCACCACCCTCGCACCCGGCACCGTCCCTCGGTGGACACTGAGGTGGCACATCATCTCGCAAGGATTGTTTTAAGTGCGGTTCGTTCTTGACTCCCCCCCTGAATTGAGAGTCCTGCACCTCGAGCAAACTCAATTCACACAATCCCATGTTTATCTATACAACAACGGACATGGATCCAGACACGGACACACAATAACATTTGAAAGGTTTATCAACTTTCACAATTAAGGGCAGCCTTAATTTTCTGCACTGTGCACGAGATGAGATTGTTGACTGTCTCAACCGACTCCACCGTGAGCTTGGCAGCAGGCAGACTACTAACCAAAATTTGAAATGCCACGGTTAACAATGAGCCACTTGCCCTGTGGCCAGAACCCCCATCCATCGTCGGTCCACGAGACCCTGGCCCATCAGCCATGATCGCAAATCCCGAAGGAAGTAACGCCACATAAGCCGAATCCCCACCGTTCATCACCACGTGCATTGCTGGAATGTCGACCGGTGCATAAACCACCAGCGATCCCGCCGCATCGATGCACGTCTCCTGGAGTATGAGCATGCTCCTCTGGTTCGAATTCATGGCCTGCAAAATGACAAGAACCACCTTAGCATTTATCAAATTTCACCAAATTGCCGCCACTGTACCGTAAAAAAAATCAGATATCAGACGTCAGGTTCTTTACGGTGTAACTGAGTCAAACCATTATAAAATGACTTTCAAAAGTGACGTCACGGGCCTCACGGGCTGACCCATAAAGTTGATGGGTGTCTTGGGTTTTGACTTTTTACATAAAAAATCAATATTTTAAAAAGTTTGGACAGTCCATTGGATCTCAAATGGATCGTCCTTATGGATACTTCCAAAATTCCAGTTTTGTCCTTTACAATCTTACCCTTTTTCTGAATATACTCAAGAAACTGAGCCTAAGAGCCCACCCATTTTTTGCAAAAAAAAAAATAATTTTAGAATAGTGATTTGATGAAGAAAGTGTGGTTAAAAATAAAGAAAAAATTATAAATTTGCATGTAATATTATTTTATTGAATAATGTGTGATTGAAAAGAAGAGAAAAATATATTTTGAAAAAATAGAATCAAACAAGTTTACGGGTACATGCTACATCCAATATTTTGAAAATCATATCGACTCAAGAAAGATAAAAGGGCCAAGAGGGCTTACACTTGCACGGAGGAGGGAAACACAGTTGCCATGATCTTGGCCTTTGGCAATGTGTGCCATCTCTTGCATGGGGCCACCATTTGATAATATGTCCCACTCGCTACGGAGTCGTTCGTCGCGGAGGAAATCAAATAGTCTGTGAGGGGAAACCGGCAGCCAAACCGAAGTAGAGGCACTCAGAACAATACCAGGTGGCTCACCCGGATCGTCCATGCTTTTCCGGGTCATGACCCTGACATCTTCATCGACATTTCCAGCGGAGAATTTGTTCCATTCGTGAACCGTCGAAGCACAAACGCCAGCACAAAAGTTGTCGGTCATGCGCTGGGCGAGCTTCAACATGCTTCTCCTTCCACTTGGAGTTAATGCTGTATGTGATGTTCAAATTAATTTCATTTCGCTGGAATACCAAGGGTTCATAATTCACATGAAAAGACTGAAATTGGTTTCTTCACCTGTATGATCTCGGCTCGGGACAGTGGAGGACATAAGAATGGCGAGACATTCGCATTGTCGTTGAAGGGTTGCTACCCACCTCTGCGCACCAAATCCCATGCCCGAACTAATCAAAGGTCGATAGAGCCGATGAACCGTGCTTTCATCGTATTCGGCATGTTCTACCCATATAACCTGTCATTGTGAGTAATATAACTAAATAAGCATAAAAGAAAAAAAAAAAACTAATGTTATCCAACGCCACGGGTAATAGAGCATTAATCGAAGTGGCTCAATTAAATGAACCATGTGACGATATATATACAAGTGAATTTATCATTTAATAACATGCAGTTACCATATAAACTGATGATTGACACCAATGGTAATAAATAACATTATTTATAAAAATGTCCTTCAAAATCAATCAATAGCTCCAAATTTCTTTTCCCTTTCTTTTTTTCGTGACGAGGCTTTGACCGGAACGAAGCAAGGTGAAGGTTTAAAGAGTTCAACAAAAATCAAACTCAGGACCAAAATATTTATTTAAATAAACAAATATATATCATAAAAACATCGCTAACAAAAGTGATTTTAAAGCCAGTTCTTAATAGGCCGGTCCATTTTCCAATTATAAACTTAGATAGCCAAATATTATCATTGTGACATAAAATTACATAAACTAAAAAACCCTAGCGTGTAAATAAAACAAGTTACACAAAATTCTGCAAGATTTGTTGGCACGAGGTGGGTGTGTAGAATGTATTAGGAGTCTCCTAAGGGAAGCCCACTTGATAATAAAATATATACCAGCCAGTCTTAAGGGTTTGACTATAGGGTCTTGAAAAAACAACACATCATGAGGCTGGAACCAGATAATACACAGTTGCAACAATTTAATATAGGACAATATGGGATGGGATGGGATGGGGTGGGGTGAGGGAGACAGCATCAGAGATTGGAATAGAAACATCAAATACTTAGTTTTATTCTACCAATGTTGTTGAAGATTACTAGCATTAATTTCTAAATCATATGGAAAATTAATGTGTCCCAAGGAGGAAAAATAGGACTAATAGTGGCTTCTAATGATTTAATTAATGGGGTTAACCTCGATTTCTCATCATAGGTGTTCTTATTATAATGTCTAAGATTCTATACAGATCTTAAGAAACCTCGGTTTATGAAATTCATCATTTAAATATGTTTTGCAGCATGTTTTATTAAAATAATATGTACAAAATTTGAAATTTTCGAGTCAAGCAGATTAGCGCCAGAAGATAAGGTCGAGTTTGGTAAGGTGACAAAATATAAGGAGAACGCGAATGCTAGCATAGAAAACAGTTTTAAACGAGGCTCTAGCATAGAACCGAGAAAAAGTATAGGGCCCTCAGAAGGTTAAACCAAATTTCGGGTGCTGAATAGCATTACTATTGAATTAAATGCCTTCAACTAAGATCCAAATATATAGTGGTATCACCAAACCTATTTAACACAGTAGGGCAATGACACCAACTAGAAGAGACTCAATAAATGTGAAGAAAACTAAGTTTATTGGATAAATAATTAGTAACAAGGCAACAAAAGAATGCAGGAATGCATATTGAAAGAAGAAAACTTACTTTTGAGTAGCCATTTGGCATATCTTGCACCACACAGCCAGAAGGAAGCCTTCTGCAGCTTGGAAATGTATGTGCACCTGCAGCTTCTCTAATGGCATCAATCGACACATCCACGACTGCCCAAATGCCCTCTGCGTGCTGCTTGCAAAACCGGAGAAAATCAACCTTTCGAACTGGTAGCAGTGGCGATAGTACTTGTAGTTCAGCATGCATCTAAGAACAACATGGAAAACATCAATAATTTAGCGCACATTCGATGCATAGGTCCGAATTGTGCTATAGACTAGATTTTAACTTATTTACAATCTTTAATACTTACGATCTGAAGTGCGCCATTTCTGGTCCCACCCATGCCATTTGATATTACATCAGTAGTTGAGGTTCTGGCAATCATACATGGAAACATCTCTTGCCATTTGTTCTATAAAGATGAAACAAACCTTAATTAGTCACTGCCTTAATCAATAGTCATATAAGAAAAGGGAATTGAAAGAAATTTACTAATCAAGCATCCCAACTAACAGGAGTTCAAGTGACTAAGCAGCGATCATGCTACTATATAAATCCAGTTGATATACTGGATCTTACAGTTTAGTTCAATATTAAATGAAAATGCCATAAGAAATTCAAGAATATTCACTCACCGAGTCCATTAAGGTCTCAACAAGTGCTAGACTGTTGATGATCGCCATCCCTGTCTCCCTAGAAGCTTCAGTCACAAATCCATTGGGCTTCATACCAATGCAAGGAGTGAAAGTTCTCATATATTCTTCATCGTTGAGTACTTCCTTTCCATTTTCCAAGCTCCTTAGCCAAAGGGGTTCATCAGTTTGTGCCATTTTAACCAGTTCATCCATTGCTGTTAATGCGAGCTCCAAATACATCGACCTCTCCAATGATCTCTCCATAGGTGTTACATTCATAGTCACCTTAGTTTGAGGCATCTCGGGCAAAGGACTCGTAATTCCAACACCAAAATCATGAGGTCCTAAAGGCAATGTTGTAGGATCAACATTCAAGTCTCCAAATCCATTGCTTCCAAATCCAAATTCCAAACTCTGGTTTGGCATTGGTGGTCCTATGGTAGATGCGAACGATGAAAAGGGACGGCCCAAAAACTTTCCGGCAAGCGCACAAATGCGATCTAATTCATCCTTTAGCCTAGCATTCTCAATTCTTAGATGCTGTTCTTCAAGGGATATTTCGCCAATTATAGCAGCACCACCACAGTTGTTGCAGATAGGATTCTTCATTCCCTCCCTAATCGACATAGTCTCAGCTCTTAACTTGTCATTCTCTTGCCTAAGTATGGAATTCTCATGGCGTTCAAGTTGTGTCTGGTGCAATCAAGAACACAAATTTCTCAAATAAATCAAACACAAAAAGTGAAATCAGATCAATTTTTTCATCTTTCGGTAATCTATACCTTCATCTGAGTTCTTCTATTCTGAAACCAAAACTTCACTTGCCTAGTCTCCAAACAAAGCCTCTTGCCAAGCTCCAATCTTTGCTTCTCATCTGGATGCGGACACTCCTTGAAAAGACTAAAACCAAATAAAAATGAAACACACAAAATCAGCCCTAAAAACAAGAAACTATAAGCAAAAATCAGAAAGTAAGAAAAAGGGATTTCTTGAAAACAAGCAAAAATTTGAAGAAAAAAGGTAATAAAAAAAGAAACAAAAGAAGCATACGCTTCAAGTTCTTGGATTTGTTGGGGCGTGTGTCGGTGGTATCTTTTCTTCCTCGGAGGTTTGTCCGAAGCATCTTGATCATCACCTGATGCACCCTCCATGTTATCACTCCCAGATCTGCTTTCATGTTCTTCATCTCTACTTCTTCTGCCACCAACAATGCTTGATTCATAATTTTCCCCTATTCTTGCCACCTCTCCTTGCCCCTCCATGCCCGTTTGCTGTGAAATCAAGAACCAAGAAAATATCAGTACCAAAAAGACTGATATATAGCCATATAAATATATAGAGAGAGACATAGATAGGGGTGCATGTACAAGGGCAAGAGAGAGTCCAGGTGAGTTGAACATAGTCTCGGTGGAGAGAGACTGAGAGACAAGGTGTGGCTGAGCTATGGCGCCAGTGGGCATGTTGTTGCCGTTGCTATAGGTTACATCGGTAGCTATTCTTGAGCCGCCAACACCGCCGCGGCCACCACCACCTCCGCCGCCGGAATTGTTATCAAGAAAACCCCCAAAATTCATGAAATAATACCTTTTTTATTTTGTTTTATTCCCTTCTTTCACTCACTTTCTGTACATTTACCCAAAAAAGAACTTTCCTTCTTAATATTTTTCCCCTAAAAGGTTCTGTGTATATAACAAATGCATTCATGAGAGAATCACTCCATTTTTTACGTTACAAAATAAAAAAAAATGAAAACTTGCTGGATCATGGACTGAACTTGAAGCTGATAACAAGATAAATTGAGAAAAATGAGCGATTATGTTCAAAAAGCTATAAAAAAAGGGGATAGAGAGGTAGAGGAGACACAATGTTTAAATCAAAATGTCTCGAATGCCTCTACACATGATTTAGTAAGAGAAAGAAATAGAAAGAAGGCAAGCAAAAACAGACCCTTCATTTTGCTGCTTAACACTTCCTTCTCTATCCCTCTCACTAAAAATCTCTCACTTCTCTCTCGGATTCAATGTGAAGATTAGTGAGAAAGAGAGCTAAAATGCTTCAAAAAAACCCTAGTTTTTTCTTTCTCTTATCTTAAGTCTTATCTCGCTATCTGCATGCTTGACTTGCAAAAAGCTCCCTAAAGGCAGAAAAAGTAGTGAGAGCAAAAGGGCTTAAAAGTGTTTGTTTTTGCTCAGAGAGGAGAAAAGTAGAGAGAGACAAAAAAACTGTGAATAAAAGAAAGGGAAGGAAGATAATACCCGCAATACTATGTGGAGTCTACGATGCCCACATATACATACGACGAAAAAAGCACCGAGAAAAGGTTAAGGTCGGTTGACTATCTCTCTGTTCTTTCTCTCTCTACAAAAAACTCTCTTTTTCTTGAAATTTTCTTTCTATCTAGACAGCGAAAAATGTGACTTCCCTTTTTAACTCCTTTTCCCAGTAAAATACTGTGATAATTTGAATCAGATTTTAAAAACACGGAAGGAAAAGGCGGAATGTGTTTAGATGATTCAGATCCGTTGCTTATATTTTTTTTTCACTACCCCACTCTGAAAAATACGGTCCACACATGCACATGGTATGATTTATTTATTCAATCAAATCTGACATTTCAAATTTGATATGTGCTCGGTGTACATAATTTTTATGGGAAGATGTCTTTTTTTTTTTTTTTTTTAATCGGTTGAACGTCTACCCATTCTTTTCTCCCTTGACTCACTTAGCGTTCCCACCCCCCACCCAAGAAATACGATCCTATATTTACACATGGTAAAATTTACCTATCCACTTAAATAACAACATTTCGAATTTTGAAGTACTCGCGTCATGACAACTCAAACAAACTTTTCCCCGTCTTTCTCTACGACTCCACTAGGTATGTACACACAGTAAGATTTGCATTTCCAATCAAATCAAGATACTTCAAATTTTGAACCACTTAAGTCATGACAATTTAGATATCCACCTACTCTATTTTTTTCTATGACTCACCGAGAGTCACCACCCCCATATCGAGAAATATGGTCCTATATTTACATATGGTAAAATTTATCTATCGAATTTAAGAATAATGTAATTTTTTTTTTATATTATGAAAACATATGCTTCATAATAAATTACTTAATTCAAAATTTGTGACTATAAAAACTTGATTTGCGACATTGATTTTTGATGTATGTGACCTTGATTTTAATTTATGTGATATCTAGAATGTTGTCTGTGAACTAACCAAAATATGTGAATGTACATTGTTTATTGAATGTACTGTCTACGAATATAAAATGTGATCTGTAAATTTGAAAAATAATCTTATTGCTTCATGGTTAATTTTGTGACCTATTATTTATGCATGTGGCCTATCTATAAATGTATTCTATGACCTATCTGTATTTGTACAATTACTAGCCGTAGTCTAACACTGATTGCAGTACATTTTGTTAAGAAATATGATTTGAAATATCAACAGATTTTATTATACCCTTTTTATTTATGTATGTGGCATTCAAATTATCTATGTTACCTAAAAATATTTTTACTTCTGTCTGCAGGTATCTCATCCAGTTAGTCTGTTACTAAGGTAAATGATGATATGTTGACTTGCTTGGTTGACGTCAGTGAACATACTTTCCTATATTTATATTTTCCGTGACTTTTGCTTAACAAAACCAAGTTGTTGTATGTTCTTTGATTGTGACCATATCTAACACATTAGCCACACTTCAAAACTTGATTTCTTTCACATATTGATTTTTCATCTTCTCTGTAGGTCTTCCACAACTTCTCTTCTAATTAGGAGCTGGTACAATTTTGTTAAGTATTTCATCAGGCATTGTCCATTCATTTTGATTTTTCACTAGAAAAATCGTAGCTTTGTAGTGTTCATGTAGACCGCTAGTGTGTAATAGTATAAAATGTGACATGTGATCGGTGTCAAATAATTGTGACATGTGACTTGTGCTCTGGCGATAGTAATCTGGGAGCTGTAGTCAGAATTGTCTAATTGTGACCAGTGACTAATTACATGTGATCTATATCATCCGTGACCTATGACATATGACCCGTGACCAAGGGAATGTGCCCAATAAACTGTAACATGTGGTTTGTGCTCTGGAAACAGTAATATGAGAGTTATATTCAAATATGTCTTATTGTGACATGTGACCAATAACATGTGATATGTGACGTGTCCAGTGAACTTTGACCTATGACCAACAAAATGTGTTTTATGATTCGTGTCCAATGAACTGTAACCTATGTACAGTAAATTGTGACCTATGGCAGATAACATTTAACAGCACAAACAAAACAATTGTTGAACTGTATTGATCCAAACAAAACAAATACATAAATATACACATTGAATGTTCCGTCATGATCAACAAAATGAACATTTCTAAAGCATTGTACATCAACTACCTATTTGTCAAGTTAATAATTTACAAAAAAAAAAGAATAATCAATCATTTATTTCCTTTCTTTTTTTCCCATTTTGAAGCCTACCCGATCTTGTGATGTTTAAACAGCAAAGAAACTGTGCGAGTCCTAGTTCTACTAGCATCAAATGACATCGACTTGTTTGCAAGGTCATTATGAAGTGAGTATTTTGCGTACTTAATCACGAAGACACTGGAATCGTGGTTGAAACAAAGTCATTGAACATAATATTAAGAATAAATAGCCCCCACGAGCATGGCGCAATGATAAAGTAGGAGGGTTCTCTACGGAGTATCGAATATTCAATTCCCAACGGCAGCTGGATGTTGGAAGGCAACATCTATGTTGGAAGGCATATGTCCTGTGGAGGAGAACCGCTGAATGTCCGACTCAAGTATATATAAGTTGTGACCACATCCGGATTAACCCGGGTGGCGAACCAGGGGGAAGGCCGTCACTCCTGAGGATTAGTGGGCGAAGATTGGACACTTGAGTCATAAAAAAAAAGGAATGAATAGATCAAAAATCATGTGATTGTAAATGACAAATCAAGTCACAAACTTACCCATTTTGCTAATGAGGAATGTCACTAACAATGTTTATCTTCAACTCCAATGGATCATCGTCATGATCACTAGAATTTCTCTTCCAAATATCCACAACATTCATCAAGTGCGGGATAATTTTGGTAAATGATTGGACATTGATAAGAACTATGTTATTCCTATAGCTCATGTAGCTATTGGTATAATGCACGATTTTTTATATAAACTGCCCAAGCATCCAGTGTGTACGATTTATAGGCAATAGTGATAAAAACACTTAATCAATATCGGCCCAAGGACTACTAAATGAAATTGTGAACCAGTATGCATCTCTACAATATTTGAATCGCATTTGGCTCTTTTACAAATTGGGGATAAACGTTTTACAGCTTGACCTAGAATAAAAAAGTCAATTGTAGTTGCTTTATTCTTGGCATTTTCATCAAATCTAGCCAATTCATGCATGTAGTAAAAACTCACATCCATTTGTTGTCACAATAAAATGAAAAAACACCCATTAGAAAGTGACAAATGTGTAAAATAATGGTGAAATTATAAACGACATCATATCGTTCTACGTAACGATGAATCTAAATTTATGAGCACATGCCACCAAGATTTGGAACCTATGGAGGTCGTACTAAAAACAAACAGAGGATATATAGCTCATCTGCTTCATTAAAATTATACGTGTAAAACAAAATCAAGAAGTTGTAAGTCATTTGAATTGCTTAAAAAACATATATATTCAAGGTCACAAAATGTAATGAGTCACACTCGTTTTTTGGTTTGAACCCTCTATTGAGCCAATTTTGAAATGTAACCACAATAGCCTCTTCCACATGAGCATTATATTTTTTAAAAATTGAAGCATTGTCAACAGACTTGGATTGTTTCCCTTCATTAGTAACAAAGGATGACTACAATATCTTTGTCGATTTAGGAGCCCTTTTTGAGAGTCCAAAAGTAGTTTGGAATGAGATGATCTCTCCATAATAATATAACATTGGACTTGTAAGAGTACGTTGTTAATCCATTCATATACTTGAGACCGTGTTAGATACCTATGACATTCAATTTCACTATTTGTGACCTATCATATTATGTATGTGACCTAATATATTAAATAACAGTGTAAATTTGACTTATTATAGTAAGTCTGAGAACTATACTTACATTTGTGATTATTTATGTGTGATTAGTGACTTGTGACATGTAACAACTGTTATACTAAATTATAGGTGACCTGTGAGGTGCATGTACAATACAGAATTGTGATATCTGATCTATGACATAATACTTTTGTGACATATGAATTGTGACATTCAATGTATATGTGACATATGACATGTAATGTAATTGATACTTTTATATGTAAATGCATTTGGAACTCTTCTTGATTAGCAAGTTTAGTTTCCTTCAAATACCTCTGTTATTACATCGTCTACATGTTGTTGTACTTCTTTGTTTGTAAGTAAATCAGTCAGATTGCCTAAATATGTAGTGGTTTTTCGCGGAACTTACGTCCAAATCAAATGAGAGTTTTCTTTGTTACCAAGGTCCATCTTACTCTTTGCAAAATCATTTCCTCGTTAATAAACCTATAGAACAAACAGATCAAAGTAGAAGTTAAATGTCAATTCACAATAGAAAAGTGAGCTCACAATAGAATTTATGAACCCATAAATTAAAATCTACCAAACACACAAACACGCAGTGTTAATTACCTAATTGGTGACCAGTCAATCATGCAATGCGAAAAGATTTAGTTAGCTAACCTGGCTTTTTATCTCAAGATTGAAATCATAATATCAAATTTATGCATAGCTTCAAAAACACAATACAAAAATTAAAAACTACTTTTCCAATGTAAAATCGATATGTATATGTATGACGAATTAAGTATAGTATTATGAATTCATAAGTTGTTTCAATTCCCGACCCTCAATGTCAAATATGTTCTTTCATCACTCCTAAAATTCACACACCCCCAAACTTATTCTTTTCTCTCTTTTCAAGTGCGTGACCTAAGATTGAATTTTTATAATATCCTCACATCTCTAGTTTAGGTAAATCTTACTAATTGTAAGTTGATATGTTAATAAATAAGGATTATCCATAGTTTGATTGTTTCAATCCTCATAACTCAATTGAGCTAATAATCACTTATCAAAAGTCAAATGTTCTTAATCAAGTGTTTCAGATTCAACCAATGCATTTTGTGTGTCTTCTGTTTCATACACCTACTTTTTCTATTTATTCTGAATTTTCATTTCAACAATTTTTTTCTTTAATTGCAGCATTCTCTCCCTTAAACTTTCTAAATAACTCATTTAGCAAGTTTTAGGCCGATAACTCCCGAGTCAGTTGACATTAGGGTAGCAAGTTTTAACACCTTTACATACATAATAACTTGAGTCATAAAGGCTAAGAAAAAAAATTTTCAAATAAAATATTTTTTTATACCTTGAGTAGTGCAATGTCCCTTATTAAACACCAATCCAAGTAAATCGACCTTTAATTTGAGATTTTCACACAATTGCATCATATTGACCTTAGACAATGCACAAAAGATTTTTAATTTCACACATTGAATCTCTATTTATCTCAACATCTTCCTACAACAGTGAAATCTTCTCAAACTATTCTAAATTTGGTATAACGATGTAAATTTTAGTATTTTTGGGTTTAGCATCTATGGTCCACTATTTCAACTTATCCAATTATGAAATCAACTAATTCCTACATAATACTTAAATTAATTCATGTGCTCAATATATATCAAACTCCACGTAGAAAAGTAGAAATTAACCTAAGCATGTAACATATTCACCATCATAAATCAGTTCATAATTCAATATATTCATTATTGCCAGTGAGGCCAACTAATTCATGCGAGCACACAAAAAAACTATTTTTGAATTTTTTTTTGTTTTTCTAACATCTAAAACAAATAAAATACATACAAAAACACACAAAACAAAATAAAACTCACGTTTTTCACCCCAAATTTAAGTTAGACACTATTCTCAATGTCTTAAATTCTAAGTCCGCATATAAAGGGATGTGAAAGAAAAGAAAGAAATTACTCCCCTGATATGACGTGCAATTCAATGGCTAACTTTTTCATATTACCCCCGTTGTCTCCTTAATCAGTGTTGGTTTCAGTGTTACATGGCTTCATGTTCCTACACAATGCAGTTAAATAAAGCATTAAGGATCAAAAAACATGGAACATGTATCACTTAGTTCAAACAGCTAATAAACTTGCTAATATATTGAGAACACAATGAGAAACAGAGTATGGATGATGAGTTCCTAAAATTGGATAAAAACTAATCTAAATTATCTTAAACTATTTTAAATCTAAAAAGCAAACTAAATAAAATGGATAGAAGTGTTGGGTTGCCTCCCAACAAACGCTTGTTTAAAGTCCTTAGCTCTACTCCAATTACTTTTAAGCTCTTTATGGTGGCTTGAAAATGAAGTTTTCAGACCTGCATTTTAGACGTTGGATGTACTTCTTTAGTTTATCCTTGACTATCTAAACAATCATGTTTCCATTGTTGTCGTTACCAATAATTCCTCCTACGTCTGGCCTACCTTTGTAGCTCTTATGGTGATCCACTCGTTGTCAATCCTCAAAGTATGAGGGTTGCTTGATTGGATTTTTCACGGTGAAGCTCTGTTGCTTATCTTCTATCCTCATGACTATCTCATTAGTATCAAAATCTAGCAAGGCTCGGTTGTAGAAAAGAATGGCCTTCCTAGGATTATTGGCATCTGATATACCTCTTCTATGTCTAAAATGATGAAGTCAGAATCTTGCATAAACTGGTGGAAACCTGCGAAGAGTAAAACAAAAAGAGATCAAGTATTTTAATTAAAGCCTAAAAAGAACAAAATGGAAAAAAATAGATAGTAAAAAAATTGACGCCAAAAACTTGTTCGGAGAAAACCCGCAAGCGTACGGGATCGTTGTACAAATAATAAGATTTGTGAGTTAAGAGTATAGTTACCACGATGAATAAGGTATAAATTGTAGTTCAATAACTACTACTAAATTTGAAGTGTGGTGATATCAAAAGAGATGGTTTGTATATTTGCTATATTAATCCTAAACAAATAAAACAAATAAAATATTTATTTAATATGTAAATGTTTGTACTGGAATTGTGAATCCCCGTATTGCTATTTAATTCAATTCTTAATTCGTAATCTAGTAAATTCATGCATTCAAGACAATCGATAATTCACTATTATTTAATTTTTTTTTCCAAGATATATTAAACATATGTTTAACATGACCCGATCCTATTATTAGTCCGAATTCATATAAAAAATATACATTGATTCACAGGATTTATTACACATGATTGCACATGCCACAAATATTATTTCTAATACTTATTGCTCATGTATTGATTTTACCGCGTTCTAAACTTATTGTGAGTATTCTTAAACTACAACAAACAACTTACTCTCTAATTGGTGATCAAGCAATCAAATAGTTCAATGAGAATGCAAAATGAATCAAAAAAAAATCAAGAAATACTAAACTGATTTTCTTGAATTAAAATAAATAAACAATTACAATGAAAAACTTAGCCTAATATTCTTATAATTAAATTACACAAGAATAATGAGAAAAACATCACCCGAAAATAAGAAAGATGGAAGAAGTAGAAGAAATCCATGTTTTTTTCTCAAATCTTGAAATCAGGCTATTATTCTTCAAAATTCTTATATGATTCGCCTTGAATTGATTTATAAACTTGTTATTCGCCTCCAAAATATGTAGAATATGATGAAATTTAGGTCGAATGGCCCCCCTCCCACGTTCTGGTCGAGTTTGTTATTTATAAGATACCAAAAATATTGTATTGAATTGTTACCAAAACAAAAATAAGGAAAATCAGATTTTTCCCTTTTTGTACTGACGAACGTGCCTAAGCATATCTAAGGTGCATGTCTGGCTGGTTTGGGATGCCTCAGGCACCCATTTTTGGTTGGGGCACGCGCCTCTCCGCATGAGATGGTGCGCGCCTCGCATAATTTTCGACAACTAAACAATTCTCGGTATTTTTGTTATAATTTTCTCTTCCGATATTATATTGAGGTGATTCAAAGAGTATTGGAAAGCTAACTCGGTGAGATATAATTCTTATTGAAATATTATTTCCAATTCGAAAGCTTGCAATGCCAAAATTGGGTGTGAGGCTAAAAATCTCAAGCACAACGTTTTAGGCTGAAGTTGATGAGTGATAATACTTTGACTATGCTTCATCCCTTTAACTTCTTTCCTCATCCAATTGATCCATAGCACTCTCAAAATCTTCATCCTGAGGCTCGACGTAACATTTTAATAGCTGCACTTTAGTCCCCGAACTTCGAATTTGCTTCATTTCAGCCATTTTCTCTTGCAATCTTGTTAATTTATCTTTCAATTGTATCAAGTTAAATGCTTGGTATCTTCAATCTTCATTTCATTGCCAGTCTCAGCTATGGATTTTTCGAAATTTAGTCTTCGACTTTTATATTTTGTCTTTTTCACTATTTTTGCATTCTTTTCTCCAGTTGTTCATCATACATCGAGTTTTATCTATAAAATGTAATACAACACAAGTTAGACAGTTTTTTATTCAAACAAGTAAAATATCATCATTTAGGATCTCGAATTGTAGAAACTACACTTATCAACTACAAAATTGATTTACCTTCTTCAAACTAGGTTTTCACTTGAAATCGAGGTTTTTTGAAATTTCTGCTCAAACACCTTTCTGCATCTTTTATCTTTTTTATCTTGTAATCTTCCAATTTCTTACCATCCTTCAAACAAGATTTTCGGTCTACACTCATTTTTAACACCATTCTCGATTTTGTTTGTACCAAGTGCTGGTTGTGAAGTATGGAGGATGAAAATACTTCAACAATAAGTTCCTTGAATGAATGAAGTATGGATGAGCATAATACTGGTGATAGAGGTTGAAAGTTTAGAAAATTCTCTCTTGCTGAAGAACTACAGTCGATTTTGGGTTGAAGAACGTAGTAGAAGATTAGAGACTGGTAGTATGGCATAGCAAAATACCGATTACTCTTGTTGGAAGTAGAAGATTAGGGATTGTGTTTATGGACACTGAAAATTTTCTCTCTCCTACTATTAATGTAAATGGTGGTAGTTGTTATTAATAATGTATTTATTTAATAAATGTTAAATAACTAATTATAACTTGATTTATTGAAGATGAAACATAACATCTGATGCATGAAATGCAAACTTTAAAAACAGTTCTAGGTGTAATTTCATCTTGTTTCTTTGAAAGTAATTGATGACTATCTTGGCCTAAGGGGCAAATGAGTTTGGGCTAGTCTAGTTTCTCTCTTTCGTTTATCTATCAAGAAGAATTTTAAAAAGAAGGTTGGGCTTCGATCCACAAATTTAAAAATTCTTGGTGGTTATTGTTTGGTTTTGGAGCTGAATCAGCTAGTTCAATGTTTTATTTTAATAATTTTTAAATTTTTTATCTTAACTCTGTGATTGAACTATATTTCAGATTTGTTCATAAAAATGCTGCTCAAAATCGATTTTGATATTGGTACTAATAAGAAAAAAAATTTATTGTATTTTCCCTTTTTGTTGTATTATTTAATTTGCAATGTGCTGCAAATGCATCGATTTTGTAAGTGTATGAGTTGAACTAGTACTAAAATGAACAAGTAGTTTTCCATTCCAACAATGATAGTCTTTTATTAATTATTGAAGTTAACCAATCCTAACTTTATTGGAAGAAATCGGAAGGAGACTTTGAAAGATGAAGTTCTTAGACAGATCGAGAGATGGAGCACTAGAACATTTGATATAGGACAATCCTATTCTAAATAAATTTTCTTATTGTAATAGGATTTTGTTCATTTTTCTTCTTTTTTTCTTTTTTAAAAAAGAATTTCATTTTATTTCTTGATTAGGATATGGATTGTTTCTTTTTAGATTAGAATCTTATTTTCCTTTTTAGGATTTTATTTTTCTTTCCTTTTAAAAGTTTTAGTTTCTTTCCTTATATTGGTAAAATTAGTTAAGTATTTTATCTATATAAACAAATGATCTGTGTATATTTTTCATTAATCAATTCATTATAATCAAATTATTCATTACATATTTTCGAGTTTTTCAACTTTATTCTTGTTTCAAGAATTTCGATTTCGCTTTTGCACCAAACTTGGTATAAAAGAAAAGTTCACCCTTGGCTAATGGCTGCACATCCTCATGACAATGATCGAGGAATTGCAAAATTAGCAACTTTGGTCCAAAATCTAGAACGAAGAATGGATTTATTTAAGATTGAGCTGATAAGAATCTACAAACTTTGAATGCTGTGAATATTGGTTGCTTCAACAAGTATAGAACACGACAAGATGTAGATAAAGATTTTTCTCAAATCTCAGCTAGTCTTGAATGTTCACAAGCTATTAAGGATTTTGTGAAAATCTACTAAGAGATATAAATGAGCCTAATTTGAAGTGCAATAAGATTTTTAAAATACATGCACCATCAGCAACAGAGTATGCAACGTGATAACATGCCATCTGAGTAATGAGAACATGGAATCCAAATCATTGTTGAAATCTTTCATTTTGAAGACGAAAACATACTTATCTTGCTATCAAGTTCTACTAGTAAAATGGGATTAAGAAATTTTAAGTATGGAGATATGTAAAATTTAACTTTCTATTAAAAAGTACTACAAGGATTAGATTGTGCGTAATGTGGTATAAATTGATGATTTCATGTACTTTGGGGATAATCATAGTACTATGATGTAAGTGTGACTTATATAGGTCAAGATAACATAATTGTATTTGTATAGTGATATAAGAAGTTTGTTTTGTTGTCACGTGATAAGCAATTTACAAATGTCAATGTAAACGAAGGACAAAGTTTTGTAAGGTAGATGATGGGGTTAAAAAAGATATCATTCATGGTAATTAGGATATTACTGATCATGATACTTAAATAGAGCTAGAAAAGTATGTACAAGTAGAAAATTCGAGACCTACTAATCTCATACATGGAAATTGATAATGAATACAAGTGTAAGGATGAAAATATTTTGGCGAACTTGCAATTGAATACCCTATGATTGAGTCACACTCTAATAATGAAAAATTTGAAGTTTAGAAGAGTCCATTCGAATAAAAGAGAATTGAGGAGTCAAATGTGAGGTTTGCATTAAGATTAAAAAATTTCTTAAACCTTTTTAGCAATCCGAATGACAAAGTATTTTTCAATTGATTGGATTTTTCTTTTCAAACAAACTCGAGTAAGATTTTTCTTCAAGTGAGAGACAATGATATAGGACAATCGTATTCCTTATATGATTTGTTGCGATAATAGCGTGCTATCTCCTCCTCCTCTTCTTCTTCTTCTTGTTTAATATATAATATATTTTTCTCTCTTGATTAGAATATAATTTTTTTCATTCTTTTTAAATTAGGATTTTGTTTCCTTTTTAAAATCTTAGGACCTTGTTTTGTTTGTATTTCAATTTTTAGTTTTGAGTTCATTTTTAATTTTTTTTGTTTTGAGTTTTTGTTTTAAAATTGCTAAACAAGTATTTAGATTATCATTTTGAAAAATTATTTCTCAAATCAGAAAATTAAAAAATACGTTTGTTTTGAAATTTTAAAAAAATTATTTATGAAATTTAATTTATTTCACTATATTTGATTAATCAGTAAAAATTAAAAAAAAAATTGGTGTTAGAAAAGCAGGGACGAAGTGAGTGACGTGAAGTGACTTTCACCTACTCATGTCATGGCTATGTGTGCAAATTTGGGTGTTGGTGTTTCCAAGTGAATTTATCAATGAAAATCAGGCCAAAACACATAGCAATCATGTCACATTCGAATTGAACCCTAATTCAATATCAATTTTCTCCTAGGCACTTTATCGAACACTTTGAAGGCACTTGAATTTTTTCATAAAAGTTTCAAAACATTAGTGTTAATCAAGCCCAATTTTTTTTCAATTCAACTCGTAATCCAACATTCCATCATACCTAATGCCTATACTCCTTTTAAATCATCCAATCTCATTCCTAAAGCAGAAGTAGATCTTGCATAAAAGAAAGGGCAAAAAGAAGTAACATACCTTGAGAGATTCGTAGATGTTGGAGAATGCAAGAGTCGAGATGAATACATGATTATATAAGTGTTGTGTGTGTTAACGTCGAGAGGTGTCATGTGTGTGAATGTATAGAGGTGTGGGTATGCCCATGTGTGTATATATTTGTGTCCCTGTGTATGTATTTAAAACAAATTCTGCGCATTCTTTTCCTCTATGCGACCGTATAGAGCAAACATTCAGGGCCAATTTAGGCCCCGATGCTCTATATGCGACCGTATTGCTTGTTAGTCTATGCGGTCACATAGACTACCAGTAAGGCGATTTTTTCTTGATAGGGTAAATGATACATGCATCTAACAATTTAAGCATCTCATTTTTCACTACATCTTTCATTGTGGGGTAGCCTACGTTGTGGGTCTCTCCTAGAATTAGTTCCTTCTTCTAGATGAATCCTATGTGAACAAATTAAATGGCTAATACCTTTTATGTCATCTATGGTACAGCTTAATGCAGATCGATGCTCATTCAGAATGTTCGAAAGTTGCTTACATTGCCATGCATTCAAGTCTGAAGAAATAATTACAAGAAATGTATCACATGGTTCAAAAAATTCATGTTTTAGTCCTGGAGACAGCAGTTTCCATTCCTGGTTTAGGATTCGCAATACTTGATGGCTTCTGTCCTATCCTTTCTGGCAACTCCTCAAACTTGGGCTGCCATGGTGGCAAACACAGCACAAATGTTAGTATACCCTTCATCATCAAAACTAGCAAGGATTTCAGAATTTAAGAGAAAAGAGTTCAGATGGTCAAAGTCGGTGTTTGCTCCTGAGTGAGTCAATCATGAATGTTTGATGACACTCGTCATCCTCCCGTGGCTGCGTGGCTGCTTTGTGATGTGAAAAATATTGACTTCAAAAGTCATGTTCCCAAAAGAAAACTAAATTAGACAATTCCTGTAATTTATAACGGCATTAGCTATAGCAAAAAAAATGTCTACCAATGATAATAAGAATTTTAGAATCAACATTTACATCCAAAACCAAGAAATCCACATGATAGTACAATTTGTCAATTTGAACCAATACATCCTCAACTACTCCCCTAGGCCTAATGGTGGACTTATCAGCTAATTGTAAGACCACAAAAGTCGATTTTATATCACCTAAACCTAACAACAAGTAAATTGCATAAGGCCTGAGATTTACACTAAACCCTTAATTAAGAAGAGCTTGTGCAAACTAACGGTTCCAAATGACATAAGACACAATAGGACAACCAGGGTCCTTATACTTCGATGGGATCCTTTGCTCAATCATTGCACTCACTTGCCCAGCCAAGAAAGTAGTTTTCGTGACATGGTGCTTCCTCTTCACAGTCCACAAGTCCTTAAGGACTTTAGCATATGTAGGAACCTCACAAATTACATGTAAGAGAGGCAGATTGATTTTTACTTGCTTGAGGTATTCTAGGATTTCACTATGTTGACTGGCAGACTTTGGTGTAGGCTTAAGAGCTTGAGAGAAAGGCACTCTAACCTTTCTATCACTTCCTCACTAGGGCCACCCTCACTAGACTCATTTTTAGTTTCCCTAGGCTTGGGGGTTGGTTTTATAACTTTCCCTGATCTAGTAGTTATGACATTCACTTCCTTAAGATTATTTTCTTTCGCTCATGAGGTTTCTGTCATATGTTGCCCCTTAGGTTGAGCTGAAAATTTTCCATGCTCCCCTACAGCTAAGGCATTAGTCAATTTAGACATATGATTTTTTATCTCTTTATTTTCCTCAGTTACCTGAGTAATCATAGTCTCAAACTTCTGATTTGTCTTATCTTGTGCCTTTATAAAAGCATGTAAGATGTCTTCTAAAGAGTTTCTAGAAGTTGTGGCCTGATATGTAGGTGTATTAAAAGCTCTAGATGGCTGGACATGTTGCTGGTTTTCAGATTTCCAGCTGAAATTGGGGAGATTCCGCCACCCAGGATTGTAGGTTTTCGAAAACGGAGCATAGGGCTTTTTGTATGTACCTAAGGCATAAGTGTTCCTCATAAACCTCCCTCATGTAAGAAAAAGTACTACATTCTTGAGCTAGATGATCAGTTCCACCACATACAAAACATGGTCCTAGATAATCAACATGGGATACATTCTGTGTAGATTTCGAGTCTTTAGCACATATGGTCTCTAGTGAGGGCTTCTACTTTGACTCTAAGGCTATCCCCCTTCTTAAGATGATAGATATCTATGCTAGTGGAATTTCCTATAGTTCGTGACCTATTGATACCCTCAGTGGCGCTAGGCCCAGTCCAAGTATGAGCTTTTTCCGCTAGGTCATCTAGATATTCTATAGCCTCATCAGGATTTTTTTGTAAATATTCACCATAACACATCATCTCTATGAATTAATGCTCACTAAGTGTTAATCCCTCAGAGAAATAGCTATTGATACGCCAACTCTCATAACCATTGTGGGAGCAAAACGCTTGTAGTTCTTTATATCTTTCCCAGGCTTAGTATAAGGTTTCGCTATCCTTTCGAGTAAAAGACAAAATTGTTTCTTTAAGGCACTAGTATTATGGTAGGAAAAGTATTTATTATAGAATGCTTGAGTCATTTCAGCCAAAGTGTCAATCTACCATGGTCTCAACGAATACAACCATCATTTAGCTCGTTCTTTAAGTGAAAATGAGAAAACATTTAGCTTGACTACGTTCGTTGTACCATGTTGATTGTGGAAGGTTGTGACCACCTCCTCAAATTTCCTAATATCCACGTATGAATTTTTATTTTTGATTCCATGAAAAGTGGGAAGAAGTTGAATAGTTTAAGTTCCATACGTGGCATATTAGACGAAAACATGATGCATGATGATGTGGACGTGCGTGTGAGGTGAAAATAATCATGTAAAGTCCTAAAAGGCACATCACCATGTTCACTATTAGTCATAGTGTTGTGTAGTGTGGTGTTCGTGGAAATGGGTACAATATCAAATATAGGGTTAGAAAGTGATTCAAACATCGAAAAAGGTCATTCGGTAGAGCTTCCTTGCTCGCCTCAATCCCTGCTCATAAAATATGAAAACTAAACTATATGAGAATAAAAAAAATAACAAATAAGAAAATTAATTTAGCTAAAGAATAGAAAATGAAAGATATCACCATTTTCATTCGATCCCTTGGTATTTTGTACCGTCTTCCCGACAACGGTGCCAAAATTTGATTACGTCCAAAGAATAATGTGGTATTCGTAGCACAAATTTAGGATGTCGATTCCTCAGGTAGACGAAAAATTGCTCAAATGATCAAAAAGTGAATGTTCTCTTGGAAATAATAGAATCTATTGTTTTAGTGAAATTTAAATCAGAGTTTGAAATAACGAAACTAAAATCAATGTTTGCAATAGTGAAGCGCCAGAATTCCCTCAATTGGATTGAGTCATTCAACATCAATTATTCATTCTTTTTACTCAATTAGAGGTTTTCATCCCAACTCTCTAATCGGAAGATATATTATTGGAAATCAATTTATTTTAATTGTAATCCTAGAATCTAGATTTCCTATAACACATTTTCACATTTTTCATTGGAATAAGACTAAACAACGACCATATATATCAAGCATAAGACAATAATTAATCACACCAACAATATAAATTTGAGAGTAAAATTCAACAAATACTTTGATTATTCAATAGAAGGAGCGTGACTAGATCTATGAAGAATTTAATAAAAGTTAAATCAATCTCAAACAAATTTATGTAGGAAAAGTCTAAATCATATAATTATTCAACAAGGAAAGATCAAATTACATGAATAAAAGATGTGAAATTTCCAAATCCAACGAGTTCATTCCTAATTTCACCAAGAGTTTTAGTTCTTCATGGAAATCTTGAGCAAAATTAGAGAAAAATATGTATGGAGGCGTATGCCTTTGTTCTAGTACGCTATATGGTTGAAATATCGTAAAAGAAATTGGTTTCCACAAGAATTTGACGTAAATTAGGAAACTGAGATTCGCGTAAAAATTACTATTATGCGACCACATAGTAGTAAGTGATGCGGTCTCATAGAAGTCTTGAGCTGGGTGCTGGATTTCTCTAAAGGGACACATGCGGACGTATAGGGGATTAGGCTATGCGACGGCATATCTTATTCCAATTTCACATTTTTGCGTTTTAGTCCTCGAACTCCGTTCTTCATTTTCTGAGTTCTTTTTCCACTTCTTCTTCTCATGCTTGATTCCTTAGCCTAATTTGACCTCGTCATATTCACACCTTCGTTTTGCCTTCCGAGTCATCTTTTGGATATTTGCAATTTGATCCCTGAACTTTTATTTCATTCAATTTGATCTTTTTTCCACTTGTTTCTCATTATTTTCGATACATTCATCACATTGTCCTAAAAATGTAAATTAAATAGAATTAAGCGATATTCCAATATATTTATCAACAATTTTTCATGTTTTGACAGTAAAATAAGTGTGTAAAAATGCACTTATCATATTTGCATTGTTAAAACCTTATTTGATAAAATCCAATGGGATAAAAAATCAAGCAAAGAAAAAAAAAGAGTACAATAATTTTAAAATATTAAAAATAAATGATGGCTCATTAAAACATTGTTAGGAAAACCCAGTTGATCACTGAAAATCTTTGAGTCGACACATTCTAATTTCATGAACCAATTTCTTGAATGTAGTTGTTGACGCTGCTTTTGTGGATAAATCAGCCATATTGTCACTTGAGCGAATTTGTTATACATCAATGTTGTCATTCTTCTGAAGTTCATGTGTATGAAAGAAGTATGCTTTGTCTGTCACCTTTGATATATCCTCCTTTGAGTTGTGCAATAAAAAGCGTATTGACTTCATATAAACTGTTGGACTAGCTTTTGTTGAAGTTAAATTCACATGACTCTAGGATTTGATGGGTCATATTTCTCAACCATACACATTCTCTGTCTGCTTCATGAATTGTAATAATTTCAGAATGATTTGAGTATGTTAGTGTCAATGATTGTCTCACAGATCTCCATGATATAGTTGTTCCTCTATGTGTAAACACATATTCTGTTTGTGATTTAGCTTTATGTGGATCACAAAGATAATCTACATCCGCATATCCCATTAAAGCAGATCTTGGCTTTTAAGAATAAAATAATCCCAAATCAATAGTACTTTTCAGGTAACGAAAAATGTGTTTAACACCATTTCAATATCTTTGAGTTGGTGAAGAGCTATATCTTGTAAAGAGATTTACAGAAAAATCTATGTTAGGTCGAATGCAGTTTGCAAGATAATTTAGTACTCCAATTGCAATAAGATGTGGTACTTCAGGACCAGAACATTTTCTCCATCTTTAAGTGGACTGAATGGATCTTTTTCACATCAAGTGATTGAACAACCATAGGTGATGCCAATGGATATTTATTGTCCATATAAAAACGTTTTAAGACTTTTTCTGTATATGTAGATTGATGAACAAATAATCCTTCTGAAAAGTATTCAATATGCAATCCAAGACAAAATTTGGTTTTTCCCAAATCTTTTATCTCAAATTCATTTTTCAAATAATCTATGGTTTTGTTGAGCTTTTCAAGAGTTTCAATTAAATTTAAATCATCAACATATACTGTCACAATTGTAAATTCAATATTTATTTCTTTATGAAAACACATGTGAAGATATCATCATTTTTATAGCATTCTTTGAACAAATATTCGTTAAGGTGATTATATCACATGGCTCTTGATTGTTTCAATTCATATAATGAACTTTTCAATTTAATTGAGAACATGGTTTTTGGGCATGTATCGTTTGTTCATGACACTCGTACGTACGTACGTATGTACGTAAGTACGGACATACCTACATACATACATACATACATATATGCCACTATTAAGTGAACCATACAAATAGGTAGTTACCATTTGTGATTCACTCAAACTAATTAAAATTCTAAAAGTGACTGTGTCCATTATGGGAGAATATGTTTCCTCATAATCAATTCCTGGTCTCTGTGAGAAATCTTGAGCTACGAGTCGGGCTTTGTATCTTATAATTTCATTATTTTCATTTTTCTTTCGTACAAAAACCTATTTGTATCCTACAAGGATTACATTTTCAGGTGTTTGAATTACATGTCCAAATACTTTTCGTTTCTTTAAGGAATTTAATTCCGCCTTCTATTTTGGCAAATCATTTCTATGTTGACGGTCTTTCACAAACAGTGGTTCATGATCATCATTTTGCAAGATATCAAGAGCCAAATTAAAGGTGAAAATATTGTCTCTGCCATTATTTCGTTCCCCATAATTTATGAGATAATGTATAATTGAAATCTCATTACTTTCGACCACTTGTGATTTTTTGAGAACCATATTTTCCATATTTGATTGATCAATATTTTCTAATGTTACTTCTTCTCGAGTTTTTTTTATGGATTTCCCTCTTGTATTTTTCTTTTTCGAGATACAGAGTCTTTCAAACCAATTGGTAGACCACACTTCTTGTGTATTTGAGATTCATTTGTTACAATAGATTATCCTGCAGGGACATCAATTTTTGTTGGAATATTTTTGCTGGTATATACGACTTTATTACTTTTCTTCTGTCAACAAATGTATCTGTTAATTAATTTGCAATTCATTGCAAATGAATGATCTTTTTAACCTCTTGCTCACCTTGATTGTTGCGAGAATCAAAGTGAGACAAAGTTGTTTTATTCCAAAAAAATCTTACCTTGTTTTACAGGATGTAGTTTTTCTCCTCCCAAAGTTGGGAAATTCATTTCATCAAAATAATAATTTGCAAAACATGCAGTAAATAAATCTCTTGTTAAAGTTTCAAGATATCTAATAATAGATGGTGAATCAAAACCCACATAAATCTCAAGTTTTTCGTTGGGAACCCATTTTAGTATGTTTTGAGGGTGAAATAGGGACTTAGACAGAACAATAAAAAATTCATATGTGAGAAATATTAGGTTCATAATCAAATGCAAGTTGCAAATGTAAATATTGATAACATGTAGTTGGTCTTATATAAACTAATGATGTAGCAAGTAATATAGCATGACCTCAAATAGAAGTTGGGAGTTTTGTTTTCGTGAGTAATGATTTAGCAATAAGTTGCATATATTTAATCAACAACTTCGCCAAACCATTTTGTGTATGGAAATGCGCAACCGAATGTTCAACAACAATTCCAATTGACATACAATAATTATTGAATGCTTGTGATCTAAATTCACCAGCGTTGTCAAGAAAAATAGTCATGATTGAGCAAGTAGGGAATTACACATGTAATTTTATGATTTGAGCAAGTAGTCTGGTAAATACTACATTCCGTAGAAAGTAGGTGATCCTTTGAAAACCCGCAAGTGTACGTGATCGTAGTCAAGTAATATAATGATGAATAGAGTGTAGAACCCACAAGGACTATGCATTTGATCGAGTTAAAATTAATTGTAACTTTAATCGAATAGCATACAAATTTTGTGATTTTTTCTATGCTAATACCAAAATTATCAATTAAACTAATTAAAGTAAATAAATATGTTTTTTAAATATATGAGATGTATTGCTAAGATGTCGAATTCCCTTTATTATTCCATTTTTAGTGGAACAATTAAAGTGACAATTTGAAATCATTTACGTTGGTCAATGCTCCTAATTTAAGTGAAAGCCACTCTTGATAGCGATCAAATTTATTCTCTTCAGGTGACCATTCTATCTCTCGATAAAAGATGCAAACATGATAAATGCATTAACAAGTGTTAGAGCACTTATTGAAACCATATAAAGTATAGATGTATATCTCTATCATCTATCGAACCTTACAATATTTATTATAATGTGCTTAAACCCTATTGTTTCTCAATAACAATAAAACCCACTAACAATTCAATTGGTGATCAAGCAATTGAAAATAACGATAAAACGATAATAAACATCCACAAATCAAATCAAATTAAAGTTATAATAATTAATTAAAAACTAAAAATATCATAACAATTGTTCATCTCATCCACCAATGTATAAAATTAGCTTAACATATCGAAATTACAAAAAAAAAAAATCATATTTAAGTGAAAAAATATAACCCGAATTTTTGACAAATTGAGAAGATGAAGATAAATCTTGAAATCTTGAATCTCTTCAATGGTTTCATGATGAATCTCCACTTGCGCCTTCTCTTCTTTGCCCAAAAATAAGGTTTAAATCTTCACTTGATTGAATTCTTGCAAGCCCCTTCAATTCTCTATGAATTCTCCTCATTTCATAATAATAATTGATGAATATTGGAGTATAAGATGTTATGAAAAGTCCCTCAATATGTATTCTACCGTTAGGTATTTGTCGAAGTCAAAAGTTGGTTGAAAATCACGTTAAAATTGGTTTCCAAAATAGTTCCAATTGAATAAGAAAAGTTGCATTCGCGCATGAATTTTTTTCTCTGCACAACAGTCAGTATTTTGATTATAAATTTTGCTTCCGATATCCGATTGGGGCGATTCAAATGCGTTGGAAAGCTAGCTCAAAGGGCTACAACTTTTATAGAAATAGAAATTTTCCAATTCAAACGTTTACTATGCCAAAAATCAGTCTCAATATTAGGCTAAAAATTTGGAATATAACTTATGCGATTGGAAATTGATTTTGATCATATTCCATTCCTTTTTGAATTCTAATTTCATCCAATTGTCTCCTAGAAATCTTCAAAGTATTTTCTTGTGTCCGAATCAACTTTTGAATATTTCCAATTTGGTCATCAACCTTTGAATTTGGTCATTTTAACCAATTTTCGCTTCTTTCTTTCAATTCTTCGTTCAACCATTGAGTTTTACCTATATAACATAAAATACAACAATTTACAATATATTTTGTCAAAAGAATTATCAAATAATGCTATTTTAGACTCCTTAAACATTTGTTTGTCCTTAAGGAAAATTATAACCTAAATAACAACAAACACAAAAGCATGCAAAAATATTTTGTTAGACAATCTAGTTTTTTTATCTTAGTATTTGAAATTACAGTATTAAATCTACAAAATGTTTCAAAGTTACAATTCCAAACCAATATCCACTCTTCCAATACAAAATTGACGTGTGTGTGTGTGTGAAGAATTAAATAGACAATCATAAATTTACAAATTACTTCAATTCCCGACCATTTGTGGTTAAGTATATCGTTTCACCTTTCGTATGATTCACATACCCCCAAACTTATTCTTTTTTTACTATTTCCCAGTGTGTAATCTAAAGTTGAATTTTTCATTAATGTTATCACCCTCTCTAGTTCAGGTGGATTCTGCTAATTGTAAGTCAATACATCAAGAAACAAAGATTCTCCAATTATTTGATTGTTTTGACCTCTAGGACTAGACCAGGCTAATAATCCCTCATGAAAAGTCAAATCTTCTCAAATAAATGTTTGGGGTTTAACCAACGCATTTAGTGCGTCTTCTGTTTCATGGACCGTTTTTTTTTTTTTCAATTTTTTTTTGCACGCTCTCCATTAAGCTTTTTATATGACCCATATAACGAGCTTTTAGCCGATGACTCCCAAATCAGATTATTTTAGTGTACCAAGCTGTAAATACCCTAGCAGGCTTAATAACTCGAGTCATAAAGACTACGAAGAGATGTCTTTTTATATATTCTTCTACTATGATTAGTGCAATGCCCTCATTAAATACTTATCTAATCAAACTGACCTCTAACTTAAGATTTTTGCCCAATTGTATCCTATTAATCTAAGATGATTCCCACATAAGTTCTCACACAAAGAATCCCAATTTACATCTCTATCTTCCTACAATCATAAAATATCCCTAAACTATACTAAATTTGGTCTAATGATCATTAATATATGATAGTTTTGGGTATAACATCTATGTTCAACTATATCAATCTATCAATTATATGAATCAACTCATTACATGACATTGTCCAACTTAATTCTAGTGCACGTATAAAATCAAATTTTGCAGGGTTAAGTCTCAGTCTAGCATGCATCCTATCCATAATTCATAAATTAACATCAAACCTCAAATTTAATCATCATTGCCGGCCAGACTATCTAACCCACAAAGCACACAACCTAAAACAAAAAAATATATATTTTGTTGAAATTTTTCGATTTATTTTTCTACTATATATTAAAGCAATAATGAAGAACAAACACAAAAACACTAAAAAAATACATGAAAAGTAAAAACTCAAAGTTTTTTTTAGCCCCAAATTTAAAACTGACGTTGTCCTCAATATCATAAAACATAAATAAGAATATACAGAGATGGGGAAGAAAAAGAAGAAGGATCTCCTCAAATTTTTCTGTTGAATGTGTGAGATACTATGTGTGACGGTTAGACAATCTTATTCACCATGCTTTCCTCTTGGTTTATGTTGGTTTGAGTATTCTGCGACGTCATGTTCTTGCACATAGCGGTCAAATCAAACATTAAAGATCAAATAACCTAGAACATGTGTTACTTAGCCCAAACAATCGAAATAACCAACAATAAATTCAATGGCCTAAGAGGAAATATGATTAGATGGTGATGCCCTATAAATTGTAACATGATAGGATGGTGATATCCTATAAATTGAAATGCGCATAAGTCTAATGCAAACTAATAATCATAATAAATCTATATGCAGTGTGGTACAGAAGGCAGAATAAATAAAAGCGTTAGAAAATTTGGTTGCCTCCCAATAAGCGCTTAATTTATAGTCTTTAACTTGACTTTGACAATTGAATCACGGGCACCTAAAGAAAGTTTTAGACGCATTGCCCATTTTCCTTTGTTGGCTTTGATCCACTTTTCATTTAGCCAAACTTCTACCTTGCCCTTTCGATGTAATATGACTTTTCTATTTCATCTGATTCAATTTCAACTATGTAGAAATCCACTCCTACATCGGGTTTAATCACAAAATCAATTTTTAGACAATCAGTAAAGTAGGAAAAATGTGAGTCGATTTCATTTTCATTGATTGCCATATTCTCATTTGATTCCGTTGTGATCAACTCGTCATTCTATTTTATCAATTTTTCCATAGTCAATATATCTTCGGGTTGAATGATCGGTCTACAATGTAGATCCATAGACAATGACAAGTCGGTCCCGTTGACTTCTTCGAGTGGATTGTACCCCAATTGTTGAAATCCTTCCCATTACATGCAATCTCCCATAAGCATATTTTCATCCAACTTGACAAGTTCT
>CAIGRP010092808.1:0-25123 GCA_903798385.1 Fraxinus cuspidata | reverse complement strand
GGTTGGGTTGGAACACATAAATGGATTGGGTTGGTTTGATTTTTTTATCAAACCGACTATATTGGGTTGGGTAAAAAATCGACCCAACCCAACTCACGCCCACCCCTAAATGTGATAATCTGAATAACACCAGAGCATTGCAAACTTAGCCACATAAATAAAAATTCAATTCTAAAATTATATAGAGATGTATATTTAGTTCAAATAATTTAGAATCATTTAACAAAAGCGAATCATACATATTAGGCACAATGACCAAATTCCCTTTTACTTAAAAATTTGATTTGTACAATTATTGGGTCTAATACACAGTGATGTATGTGGACTCGTATAAATTAATACAAAATAAGGTTTTTCTTATTTCAATACATTTACTAATGATTATTTTAAAAATGGTTATGTATATTTGATGAAATTCAAGCATGAAGCTCTTGAAAGATTCAAATGATTCAAACTAGAAATAGAGAAGCAAATAGGTAAATATATTCTGACACTAAGACCTAATCGAGGTGGAGAATATCTATAAGGGAGAATCTTAGATTACCAAAAAGAGAATATGATTATCTCACAGTGGACTCCGCTACATATACCGCAACATAAAAATGTATTAGAAAGGAGGAATCACACTATTAGATATGGTGTTATCAATGATGAGCCATGCACATTTCCCCAAATTGTTTTAGGGTCATACACTAGTTGATGTGTGCTACACACTAAATCATGTCCCATCTAAATCGGTTAATAAAATTCCATGTGAGTTATGGAAAGACAATATGCCCAATTTATCTCATATGAAAGTTTGGGCTGTGACGCTTATTTGAAGCGCACTAAATTGAGTAAGTTTGATTCTATATCCGATAAATACATATTTGTGGGATATCTAAAAGAGATATTTGGATATCAAATCTATAATCCTATTGAGAAGAAATCTTTTGTCTCACGATATACCGTCTTCCTAGAGAAATAGTTTATTTTAGGAGAGGATAGTGTGAGTGAAATAGAACTTGAAGGAGTTCAAGAGTCCACAGATACATTTGACCAAATAGATGAGCCTAAATTTGATCCCACACCTGCTAAGGGGCATATTCTTGATCAGCAAATAGAGATTCCTGAGGACATGTCAGTTTCGTGTAAATCTTGTAGGATCATTCGACCGCCAAGAAGGTGCGAATATATTATTATTAATTAGGAATTATTAATCGAGGATGATAAACCTACTAATTACACAAAAACAAAGTCAATTGTTGAATCAAAGGATAAGAAGCCATGGAATCCGATATGAACTCGATGTATATGAACAAGGTTTAGACCTTGATTGACCAGCCTGATGGGATATACCCATAGGTTGTAAATGAGTTTATAAGAAAAATATCGACATGGATATCTATACATATAAAGCAAGGCTAGTAGAAAAAAGTTATAAACAAAGATAAGATGTTGAATTTGATGAAACTTTTTCGCCTATAGCCATGTTGAAGTTCTTTTAGATTTTGCTTGCAATAGTTGCATATCATGATTATGAGATATGTCAAATGGATGTCAAAATTACTTTCCTTAATGGGAACTTGCAAGAGGAAGCGTCATGACATAATCAAAAAGTTTTAAATACAAAGAAGCCAACAAGGTATGTAAGTTTGATCGATCCATTTATGGAATAAAGCAAGCTCTTAGGAGCTAGAATCTTCGCTTTGATGAGATAATCAAAATATTTAATTTTATCAAAAATGAAGATAAACTGTATGTTTTAAAGAAGATAGTGTGAGCGTTGTCATATTCCTAATATTATATGTAGATAACATATTATATGCAAGAAACAATGCCTCAATGTTTCAATCATTGAAATTTTGGTTGTTCAAGAATTTTTTTTATGACAGATATGGGAAAAGCTACTTGATCTATAGAGATATATCTTGAAAATTGCTTAACTCATCCGAATCTAAATAAATAAAATCTTGAGAAGATATTATATGGAGAAAATGAATTGATAGTTCATGGATACACTGATGCTACCTTCTAGTCAAATTAGAATTAAAGCATATCCTAATCAAGATATTGGTTTACTCTTAAGCGATATGTTTGAAATGTTCCAAACAGGAAACAATCGTTGATTCAATAGCAGAAGTCTTGTACATTATTGCTTTAGAAGCAATAAAGGTTATGATCTGGATCAAAAAATTCATTAATGAACTTGGAGTAGTTCCTAACATTGTTGATCACTTACCTTTGTGTTGTGATAATAATGGAACCATCGGGCAAGCGAATGAACTAAGGCCTTCTCAATGATCGAAACATGTGTTAAGGTGGAATCATTTCATTAGAGAGATAATACAATGAAATGACGTAAAGAAATAATGAATTCCCACAATTGATAGTATTGCAGATCCACTGACAAAGAGTTATCTCAACATAAATATGATTATCATGTAGACTCTTATGGTATAGATTACACAAGTAATTGGATCTACTACAAATGAGAGTTTGTAAGTGTTATGCCCTAAGTCTAACTTGGACATAAACATTTTTAATATATATATATATAATTGATACAATCTTATGACAGATCTATTATTTATTTAAGTCTGTAGATTCAAATCATAATAATTTGTTAATCACAAGAAGTTGTGATTGTGAAAGACAAATTACATATGATTGAATCTTAAATCATATGTGGTTGTATGTAATAACGAGATACATATATCGTTATTATAGATAGACCATCAATGTGACATTTCTTACTTGTGAAGTAAGTAGCTGATCTCACAAGTTAAAGTGTCGTGATACTTAAATGAGCACGTGGATGTTTTGTTATAAAAAAATATTGGAGATCCATTGGGGAGATTCTATATGGATAACTATATGAGTGTCAATGGTTAATCTCTAATGTTCGGTACTGAAATTGATCCTTCAACTTGAGGTCATCATAGTGCCTTATATAAGGACAGTTATACTTTGGTAATACTGGATGTTGCTCTACTAAGGGTCGCTAATACTACATCATTTGGGTATGTCAAGAATTATTTGAAGATTGTAAATGATCAATAGATGATTTGTCACTTTTAGAAAGTAAGTGATTATGATCTACATTTCATTTAGTTAAGTTGATAACGAAATTCTTGGCCAACGTGTACTCATAAGTCGAAAAAGAGTTTTCGACTTACATCGACTTAATATTGGAATGAAAGATATGATCGATAATTGAGATTGACATACATCTATATCTCGTAATTGATCGGATCATATTGATGAAATGATTATAATTTCACGATAAATGAATAAATTCGGTTTTGTCATACCACGTCACATTTTCAGTTACATATATTGCTTGGCATATTGCTAAATATCAATTTGGGACGACATACGTGAACTGATGATATATTAAAAAGGTTATTTTAATTTAACGATTTTAATTAGATTAAAATAATAATTCGCGTTATTAAGTATCGTGATTGATAACCTAAATGGGTTACACACAAAAGGAGAACCAGAGGAATGAGATTCACTAAGTAATTAATTAACAAATATTAGACAATTAATTCATTGGATTGCTTGTTAATATGCTCAAATTAATTAATTAGATTAATTAATTCATGGACCAAATTTAATTAATTAGATTAATTAAATATTGGACCATGTTAAGTTTAAGAGACGGGCCAAGCCAACTGGAACTTATATTATTAAGCCATTAAGGTTTCAGAAAAATGGAATTGAGCACAATTCATTATCTTGGTAGAACTAGAAAAGAAAAATCCCAATTTTCTCATTCTTGTTCCCCGTGTGGATTTTCATTGGAGGTTGGACAGCTGTGGATTACATATCGTGATTGTTCGTGTTCCAATATCAGTAAAGGAGTTTGCAGAATCTATAGAAAGTATAATTTCTATCACAGTTTCTTCCTAACCACAAAAACGATATTTGTTGGGAATTGAAATTTGTTTTATTTTTCGCAGTGCATGTTATGTATATTCGCAACACAGCCAAGAGTCCTCATTTTTTTTTTTAAGTTACACTATGCAAATATGTACTGATAACAATTTTTTCAAATAAGCATCACATGAACAAGAAATTGATCATTCATATAAGTATGAACAATAAACAATGAGATCATCCCACAAAACTCACTCTACATTCATATAGAGTACAAGTTAATAATATACCAATGCATGTATTGTGTCACTAGTACTCTGTGAACAAAATGCTAAACCTTAATTTTGTGAGACGGGACATGCAAAATAAAGTCATTGGTAAATGAATATTTTCCTCAAATAATGAAAGACAAACCAGCGCTATTAGAACCTACTAACATAGTTCAAATTATTTTTTGGTATAACTTTTTTTCTCCCTCTATCTATGAGCACATTTTGAAGCTCGTTGTCATTGTCTTTCTTGAGACTTGATTTTTTCTTTTAACATCTTTTTTTTTTCTTTCTTTTCTTTACTTGTTTTTCATGTGTTTCTCTTAACACTTAGAGAATATACTAGAGTTAAGGTCAGTTAGTTAAAGGCCAATCTATATTCAAGGTCACTCCACCACACATACAATTGTGATCCCGAATTTAACACACGGCCAACTCACTCATAAAGAATTAGCATGTAGTGAAAAGGGACATGAAATAAACTATATCAAGTACTCCAAGTTAATTCTAGAATTAGTTGACGAGAATTTTTTGACTTTTCATTCTACTTACAAGTACACAGTTCACAAGATAAGTCCAATGATATCACTTTAAAACGTTACAAAGCCAAAAATCTTTTTGTGTTACCACTTCAATGTTTTCTAATCAGCATAAAAAAACAATAAAATTGAAACAACGGAAATAGAAGATAAAGAATTTATGTGCATGCAAGAGGAAATGAAGAGCATGACTTAAATAGTGCATGCAAATAAAATACTACTCAAGGAGTAGCACAAACACCAATGACTTTCCTAAGAAATTTAGACCTATGACCATCCAAATGTTTGATGAAAAGGTCTATCAATTGATTTTCAGTATAAACATGCTCAACATGATTATAAATTCATTCTTTTTAACCCTGACCTCCTAAAAGAAGAGTGTATCTTTGTCAAGTATGTCATTTCAGCCAAGTGATGTTAAGTGTTTAACTTGATATGTGATAGCCTCTTTATCGTTCCTAATCAAGAGTTTAATACACTTAGGTCTTGCGTGACCTGACTCTCCGTAGTTGAAACACGTGGGAATGAACCTAGGGGCAATACTATATTTCAAATTTAGGATTTTAGGTAAAGTAATCCCATATTGCATAAATGACTAATGCCATTTGTTATCCTTTTCCTTGGGTTCATTGACTTCTAAAATTTAAGCTTGGTAAAGGTAAGTATAAAAATGGTTTTAGAAGATATAGTGAATGAGGATCGATATGTATACAACCTCCCCTATTTTCAGATATTGTTTAATCCTAAAATGATGTCAAGCTTTGTAGAACCACTAGGAAAAGTGGAAAGTAGTGCATTAGATTTATCACGTTCACTCACTAGTGTCTTAACCTTATTCTCTAAAAACTCTTTCTCAACCTTTAACTCTGTTATAATAAGACGAGAATTGACAATATGAAAAATAAGAACAAGAACAAGAGATTTACATGGAAACCCAAATTGGAAAAAAATCACGGGTAGAGGAGGAGAAATTCACTATATCAAAGGATAATTACAAAAGATTGTTGGATGATCTCAAAAGATGTAATTACTTTAAATATATACATAATACAAATAAAGGCTTAACATATGGTGAAATCCTATTATAACAGGCCTAACTAATAATGGAGTGTTTGAGGTAGAATAAGAATGTAAAAACTATCAAAATGGGTTTGCATCGAATAACATCATTGCTCGCTATCCGCGAGCTTGCATGAGCAGCGGGCTCGCGGACAGCGAACAGGGGTACAACTCTCGAGTGTGAGATAAGTGGCTAACTAGTAGTTAATGTACTGAAAAAGATGCTCCAGCCCATGGCATGGATAACGAGTGTTTTTGCGCCGATTTGTTTCTCTTTGTTCGGGTCACACGTGAGTTTTAACAAATCTCTACCTTGACACGAATTTCAGTGTAACGAATAAAACTTCACTTTTCAAGAAAAAATCTTTATCTCTTTGACAAAAGCTCCTAAGGGCAAACTCAACAAGAAGTACTAATCAAATTCAAAAAATGCTCAAACTTAATTATAGGGAGTGACTTGGAAATCATAATGGTAGGATTATCATGGGTACCAACTCTGCTCACAATAATATCATCAACATATAAAAATAGATATACATCCCATCACCACTTCTTAAAGTAAATACAAATATCATAACTGCTTCTTTTGAAGTCATGAGTAATCATATCAAGGGTTAAACTTCTTATACCATTGAATAAATTACTTATCTTTAGGTAATCTTACTAAGTTTCATGTACCATTCTTGTGAAGCGATTCCATCTCTTCTTACATGACAATCATTTGCCTACCAAAATCATCACAACTAACTGCAGTTATTCACTAGAATCAGTACCTTCAGCCACATTCAAGGCAAAAAAAAAAATCAGCCTTACCGTACCTATGTGGAGGCATAATATCTCTTCTATGTCTGTTTTTAGCAATGGAATACTGTAGTAGCTGTGGTAGTGGTGGCAAATTGGTATTACCCTTTACTTCTGAGCTAGATAGAGATGTAGTACAGCTACATATCTTGTGATCGTAGAACCTTGCAAACATATAACAGGGCAGATATTCGCTGTCTCTTTATTACAACACGATTACCTTTGCTAACTTTCAAGATTCCACCTCCACTAGTGCACTTGTACCCTTTTGAATCAAGAGTACTCAAAGATGTAAGATTTCTCTTCAAATTTGGAACATATCTCACATCACCAAGTATCCCGACAATCTTATCAAACATCTTAATTTTGACCCATTCCAATACCAGTTATCTTACAAGGTGCATTATTTCTCATTATCACAGCACCTTCGAAAACTATTTTATATGTTGAATATCAATCACGATTAGTACACATATGAAACGTACAAACTATATCAAAATTCAGTATTCGCAATGTTTGGAGTCGTCGACATAAATAACTAGAAGTTCTCCATCACTGCGACCAGCTTCTACAAAAACTAACTTCACCTTAATTTATAGGTTCTTTTCCCTTCTGATCTACAACAGCTCTTTTATCCTTATTTTGCAACTTATAGCAATCAAATTTGATGTGTCCCTTTTTCTTGCAATAAGTACAAAATTTGTCACTATAATAAGACTTCGATATGTCCCTCATATCACTACCAAAAAGCTTTCATGTGACCTCCCACAAACACAAGGTCATCTACCTAAGCCTCAAATCCAACAACAAGCAACATCATCTTCTCATTTGAAAATAGAGTATCATATAATTCATTTATGGTGAGAGTACCACGATTGTACAAAATAGTATCTCTGAAAGACATATATAAATAAAATAACGAACACAACAAAATCAACTCTAAATCTTTTTCATTATACTTGACCTCCATGGTCTCCAGATCAGCAATAATTTCCTGAAAGACAATTAGATAATCTTCTATAGACTCGCCTTCTATCATGCGATAAAAATACAATCGCTTCTTCGAATGCAGTTTACTTATTAGACTTTTTGTCATGCATAATTGCTCCAATATTAACCATAATACAACATTAGTTTTATCCTTTAAAACGTCTTGAATGGCTTGATTTGATAAATGCAGATGAATTTGAGAGAGTACCTTTCGATCCTTACTCTTGTTTTTCCTCATGCATTCAAGTTGAAAGTATCTTGTCAAACCTTAAAAGTGTATCATCCAAGTCCATCTGTGCAAGGACAACCCTCATCTTGAGCCACCATAACAAAAATCTAGTGTTATGTTTAAATAATGAAACTTTGTATTTCATAGTTTTCATCATACAAAATAAAACCTCACTATCATACCAGTTTGTTTCACTTATCGTATTAATGTTACTAAATCTTGATATTTCATTTGATTCATAGAGTTTTAGAACATTTTGATTTGTGTTTCGTGTTATTTTATTGGTAAGGTATATTGGTGTGAATGATACAAATCTTGGAAAAAAGATTTATGTTTACATGAATCAAGGAGAAGCTCATGTTGATTTGGCGAAACTCAATGGTTAGAGGCTAAATTGAAATGAAAAAGTGAATACCATTGAAAAATGGTGAAATCTAAATTTTAGAACTCAATTGCAACTTTTCAATAATTGATTTAGAACACAAACAATAATTGAAGATTGCTAGGTGCCAATCATATGCAATTAGTAGTCAAAAAAGGAGTAAATTTGATCAACATATTTTCATAAATTAATTTTCAAAATGAACAAAGTATGTTTCAATTTTTTAGCTGAAAATTGAGACACATTTTTGATATTGTAAACATTTGAATTGGATAAAAGCTATTTCTAATAAAGTTGTATCACTTTAAGTTGTCTTTTCAATGCACTTTAAATCGCCTCAATTATATATCAAAAGAGAAAGTTATGATAAAAATATTGAAAGTTGTGCAATGCAAATGAGGCTGGATGAGTGCCTAGGCGCTAGATTGTTGATTTTTTTCCTAAAAGAAGGTGCCAAGGCGCTACGTTCAAGCGCTCGATACAAGCCTAACCCAAAATCATGCCGCTTAGGCGCCCAATCTGGGTGCCTAGGTTTAGATGGTAGTTTTAGGACTTCAACAACGAGGTAAAAGCAAAATATCAAGAAAGAGACTGAAGGTAATAATGTGAAGTAAATTGATTTAACTCCAAAACATTTTTATCCATTTCTTTTCTATACATTTTTATTATGAATTTGATAGTTTCTCGTTCATCCATTATGAACTAATTCTTCTATCTAGGGTTTGATGTAATCTATACTTGAGACTATGTTTTGATAATTTTTAGTTATTTCTTTGAGGTCTCCTATTCAAGTTTATTTGTAATGTTTTTTAGCAACAACATCCACACATCCTTTAGTGAGTTTTTAGGCTCCACCAAGGATGGTCGATGGATGTTAGGATTCCCCAACCATGTATATATCAAAAACAATCGAGAAGTACAAGGAAGGAAGAGACATAAACCTAACCTCTAGTGAAGAAATAAAGTACAAAATGTATAAAAGTAGTATGGAAGCAGTAAATGAAGAGTACTACTCCCTATACAATAAAAAAAATGAAACCTAAACTACAAATCTCTAAAGTTGGGTAGTTCATATCAATTAATATGCACTAGTATCCTAAGCCTCAAGGTAGGTCATGTGGTCCATAATTCTTGTAGCGGTGCTGATCCTAACCCTCTGAAGTAAGTGTGTCTGCAACATAATTCCTTTTACGATCGATGTAAGAGATAGTATCATGATCAAAAGAAATGAGGTGTCTAATATGTCTGAGTACTTTTGAATCACCCTTAGTCCTCCACTCATTGTGATGTAGTCGATAGCCACAATCGAGTTAGTCTCAACCCAAATATCTGAGATCCACAGTCATATGGTAAGAAGAATCCCATCCAAAATAGCTCGTAGCCCTGCCTCCAGAATTAGGCAAATACCATGAGCAAAAGAAAGAGCCCTGATACAGTGTCCAACATGATCCCGTATAATACCCCCACCACTAGCAAATCTATCATTAACGCTTCCATCAGTGTTGAGCTTATAAGTTCCCACTGGTAGAGTGCGCGAAAGAACCAATATAGGGGGTGATGGGAAATGAGGGTGATAGTTATACCAAATAGGGAAGCAAGAGCTAGATCTCCCCGCCAATGTATATGTTGAAACAATTGACCCATATGCTAAAATGAAATTATATGGTAGACCCTCCAGAAAGAAATCTGTCTAGGCTTTCAATTAACTAGCTATTAATTGCATGATTTGATTTTTTAAGTTTCGGTACTCAAAATAGGGAACCCTAGACGTAAAATAAAATAACACAACCTAGGTTTTGTAGGCTTCTAGATAAAGTATAAAACCTTTGAAACGATTCCACATAAGAACCATAAAACTTGATAATTCTTATATTCTTAATTCAGGATAGAGATCTTCAAATTGAATTCTAGGAATAACTTTTACTTAGCCCTCAAGAGAGTGAGTAGAATTACATTAGGTTCTAGCTTATGAACATTGGAAAATGAAATTGGAGATAATTAGAGAATTGACATCTTTGATAGTTAGATGGAATCAAAATCCTGGGCTCTTCTTATATTGACTAACCTTTAACACTTGCATTAAAATCATTGAGTTAGTCAAACATTCACGCTAGATCTAGGTAAAAACATTGATCTTATAATTTGATTATAATGCTTAATAAAAATTTAAATTTCAATCCTTGTGGGTTCGACATCCTAACTTTATAATTATATTACAAAAGTTGACAATCGTGCGCTGGCGGTATAGAAAACAAGTAACAAGTTTTTGGCGCCATTGCCCGGGATTGGTTTATTTGATTTTCACTAATAATATTACTAACTAACCTTTATTTTAATTTATATTCCTTTAATCTCTAATAGTTTTCTTTTGTTGTTGCAGTTGTTTATGCAAGGATAGATGACTATCCATTGATCTTGAGATTGAAAGAACTTTTCAGTTTTTAAGACGTATAAGAAGAAACGTACTTGAAACAATGTCAGTGAATGAAAATAATCAATAGCATGCTACTCAGGACTATGTCAAACCAGTTGTCAGTGACAACTGCTTTGATATTGTACGTCAAATTATAGCTGCAAATAATTTTGAACTAAAGCTTGGATTTATCAGCATGGTATAGCAGAATCAATTTGGAAGGATCTCCAATAGAGGATTTAATGCTCATCTAGCTACTTTTCCATAGATACATAACACCGTAAAGATGAACGACATTACTGAAGATGCAATCAGACTGAGTTTCTTTTCCTTCTCCTTGAGGATAAAACAATATGATGGTTTCAATCATTGATATATGGATCTATCACCACTTGGGAGGGATTGACAAGAAATTCCTTATTAAATTCTTTTCCCTTTCCAAGTCAGCTCAACTGCAGAGTGAAATTGAGTAGTTTAGACAATCTGATTTCTATAAAGCTTGGGAGAGACTTGCTTAGAAGATGTACTCAGCATGGTTATCAGAGTTGGATTCAAATTGAAATCTTCTACAATGGGTTGAATGATCTGAGATGGACAATAGTTGATGTTGCTGTAGATGGTACCCTGATGGCTAAAATGCAAATGTTGCTTATTCATTATTAGATGAAATAGCCACCAACAATTATAAATGGCCAAGTTAGCGTTCAAGTGCAAAAAGAGTTGTTGGTCTTCATGAAGTGGATCCTATAAACTACTTTTGCAGCTCAGGTTTCATCACTTACTACCCAAATTACTGCATGACTGCTAAGGGATCTCAATAGAAAGTAGAGTCAGCTATGGTTGCTTCTACACCACACCAAGAGACTGAGATAGAGAATAAGCATGTCCAATATGTGAACAATAGAAATTTCAATCAAAAGGAAAACTACTCATCAAGCTACTATCATCCAGGGCTATAAAATCATGAGAACCTTTCCTATGGTAACAATAGGAATATATTGCAACCTCCTCAAGCTTCTAAAATAAAGTCATCTCTAAAAGATATCTTGGGAGCCTTTTGTTTCAGAGACTAGGGCAAGATTAATCGAGGATGAGTCAAGACTAGAAAAAATTGAGACTTATATGACCAACATAGGGCCACAGTGAAATTTCTAGAGGTACAGATTGGTTAGCTAGCTACTGCAATAAACTCCTAGACTAGAGAAAGTTTCATAGTGATAACGAGGTAAACCCAAGGGAACATTGTAATACCATCCCAATGAGAAGTGGTAAGGAGATTGGAGAGAGCAAGCCAAAACAGGTTATAGTTTCTACATTGGATTCCAAACAAGAGTAGAAAAGTATGTTGCAGAATAGGAAATCCGAGCAAGGAAACAAAGAAGACTCCTAAGTCTAACTCAATCTCATTCCCAGATAATCAACCAATCTTGAAGCCACCATTGCCATATCCATAGAACTTCCTAAAGAAGAAGTTTAATGCATAGTTTGCAAAATTTCTGAAAGTTTTCAAGAAGATATATATAAACATCTCATTTGCAGATGCTTTGGCACAAATACTGAACTATGTTGAATTCTTGAAGAAAGTGATGTGAAAGAAAAAGCAAGAGAATGTAGTGCCATTCTCTAGAGGTAGCTCCATTAGAAACTAAAGAATCAATGCATCTTTACATTTTCATGCACAATTGGTGGTTCTACAATTGATGAAGCACTATGTGATCTAGGGTCTAGCATCAATTTAATGCCTCTCTCTTTATTCAAGAAGTTAGGTCTTGGAGAAGTGAAACCGACTATCATCAGTTTGCAGCTTACTAATAGATCTCTTATATACCCCATAAGGATTATTTTAGATGTGTCAATTAAAGTTGAAAAGTTCATCTTCACGACTGACTTTGTGGTGTTTGATATGAAGGAAGATCAAGAAATACCATTAATTCTTGTCGACCTTTCTTTGCAATTGGTAGAGTACTAATTGATGTATAGGGAGGATAGCTAACACTTCTGGTTAATGAAGAAGAAGTTGGGTTCACTGTATACCAAGCTAAGAAATTCTCTGAAGACATCAATGCTTGTCATATGGCAGAAACAATTGATGCAAGGTGAGAGAAAAATGTAAAAGAATTGTTTGATGGCCCTCTAGAGCAATATATTGCAACCAGTGCTTCAAGAATTGATATAGTTGCTTTTGGAAGTTACATAGGAAGTACAAAAGTGGTTGATTCCTTCTTGGCTTGTGAAGCTTTCCCACTCAAAGGTAATAAGAACCAGAATGTAGATATTTTGAAGCTTCTCAACTCTATTAAATCCAAAGTGATCTTTAATGCTGGTTGTCTAATGCAAAAGATGATATGGAGAAGAAAGCCTATTTTGAAACAAGTACTTCTCTATAAGTCCCATTGGAAGTTGCTCCCAGATAAGATTAAATCGTGATATCTAGGACTATTAACGATTTAAAACATCTTTCCTTTTGGTGTTGTGAGTTGAAAGGTAATAATGAATTCATATTCCAAAACAATGGCTAGTAACGTAAGCAATACAATGGACAGTACGAGCAAAATGTTGAAGAAGTACCTCTTGGAAATCCAACTTAAAGCAGTCTGACAACATCAAGCTAATAACATTCAAAAGCGCTTCTTGAGAGGCAACCCAATTTCTTTCCCTCTCTTTAATTATATAGCTATTAGATTGTGTTTTTTCCTTTAATTTCTTAATATTTTTGTTAATTTTGTAGGCCAATACTCAAGTTTGGTGGTGAAAGTAGAATCAATATCCATCACATCCATCAATCTAGCTCCGCCTCACCATGACTCTGATAGAATGAAGACAATTGATATATTGACTTTGGGAAGTCCTCATCATTTGTCTATAATTTTACATTAGGGACAATGTTTAGTTTATGTTTGGGGGTGAAAAATTAATTGACTAATTGCTTAGTTGTTTAATTGTTTTACGTGATTATTTTTTATTTTGTGTGATTTATGTGTCTTTGAAAAAATCCATTTTTGTGTTGCATGCTTGCATGAGTTAGATATCATTGTCGGCCATGATGCATTTATTAGAGAATACGTTTTAGTTTATGAATTGTGAATAAGTTATATTTTAAGTTAATTTTTTTGCTTATCCATATAGAACGCACGTGAATTGAGTTAACATAGTACATGAGTAAGTTGATTCATATTTATTATATGTTAAAATAATGAACCTTAGATGCTAAATCTAAACAACCAAAAAGTTCACATCCTTAAACATAATCTAGGATAGTTTAGGGTGGTTGAGCTATTATAGGGAGACATGGAGATAGATGTGGATTCCGTGTGTTGTAAATTTTGTGTGAATTTTCTAAGACCAATGAAATGAAGATTGGGTGAAAATCTTAAGTTAGAGGTCAATTTTCGAGAATTAGTATTTAATGGGTGGCATTGCACTAGTCACTGCATAAGAGGAAAAAAGCGATCATGTTGTGAAGCTACGCTGAAAGATTCCAATGAGGAAAATAATTGAAAATCTCAAAAAGAAAACTCAAAAAGGGATCGAGTTGGTGCATGAAACAAAATACATGCAGCAAACTTGAAAAAGTAGGTTCATAAAATAGAAGACGCACTACATGCCTTAATTAAACCACAAACACTTATTTTAGAGAATTAGACATTTGACAAGGGGTTAGTAACTTGGTTAATTCTTGGAAGTCGAAGTGGTAAAAAATAAGTAAAATTCTCATTTGTTGATGTGTTATGTTGCAATTAGTAAGATTTAACCAAACTAGAGAGGGTGAAAATTGGTAAATTTAAATTTAACCTTAGAATACCCCTTGGGAAGAGAATAAAAGAAAATAGGTTTGGGGATGTGTTAATCTCACGAGTGCAGAAAGGATATATTTGACTATTGAGGTCGGGAATTGAATCAATTAGTGAATTTACATCATTGCATTTAATTCTTCACACACACAAACCTGTTTTGTATTGGACATGTGAGAATTTGGCTTTGGCGTTATGATTTTGAAACAGTTTATAAATTTAATATAATGTTTTCAATCTTGAGCAAAAAATGCAAGCTATCGAACAAAGCTTGTTTTTAATTGAGTTGATATGTTTAGTTTTGTTTGTGTGCTTTCATTTTCTCTTTTCTCTTCCCTTGTGTTTGTTCAAGGACTAAAATTTTCTTTTCTGTCTAACTAAAGTTTTCTTTTATCTTTGTGCTTGCTTGCTGATCTGAAGATCATGGAGGTCAAGTATGATAAAAAGGATTTAGAGTTGATTTTGTTGTGTTCGTTACCTTCTACATATTTGTATTTCTATCTAGCTAAAATTTTCTTTTTCTTTGTGTTTGCTCATTGATCTGAAGACCATGAAGGTCAAGTATGATAAAGAAGATTTAGATTTGATTTTACTGTGTTCACTATCTTCTTCATATATATCGTTTTGAGACATTATTTTGTACAATCGTGATACTTTGCTAGCTCTCGAACAAACACAAAGAAAAAGAAAAGAACTAATAAAAGCACACAAACAAAACTAAGTATATCGATTCAAATAAAACAAGTTTAGTTAGATAACTTGCCTTTTTAGCTCAGAATTGAAAACATTATATCAAATTTATGAACTACTTAAAAATCATAATGTCAAAGCCATATTCTCACCTATCCAATGCAAAAAGGGTGTATGTGCGTTTGAAGAATCAAATGCAACATTATACATTCACAAATTGATTCAATTCCCAACCTCAATAGTCAAATATATCATTTCTTCACTCGTGAGATTAACACACTTCCAAACATATTTTCTTTTATTCTCTTCCTAAGGGATATTCTAAGGTTAAATTTCAATTCACTAATCCTTACCCTTTCTAAGTTGGTCAGATTTTACTAATTGCAGCTCAACACATCAACAAATGAGGATTATCCTTATTTTTTATTGCTTCAAACTCCAAGAATCAATCTAGCTACTAACCCTTTATCAAAGGTTTAATTCTCTAAAACAAATGTTTGAGGCTTAATCAAGGCATGTAGTGTGTCTTGTGCTTCATGCACATACTTTTTCAAGTTTACTGTACGTATTCTATTTCATACACTAGCTTAATCACCTTTTATGTTTTCTTTTTGCGATTTTCAATAATTGTCCTCATTTGGATTTTTTAAGATAGCTTCACAACATAACAGCTTTTTTTCCTTTTATGCAATGATTAGCGCAATACCCCTCATTAAACACCCATTCTCTAAAATCGACCTCTAAATTAAAATTTTTACCCAATCTTTACTTCATTGTTCTTAGACAATCCACACAAAATTTAACACACACTGAATCCACATATATCTCCATGTCTCACTACAATAGCTCAACCACCACAAACTATCCTAGATTAAGGTTGTGAAATTTAGTTATTGTTTTGATTTAACATCTAAGGTCCACTATTTTAACCTATAATAAATATGAATCAACTTACTCATATACAATGCTAACTCAATTCACGTGCATAATAGTGTCACATTCTACATTGGTAAGCAAAAAAATTTAACTCAAAAATATAACTTATTCAAAATTCATAAACTAATATGTATTCTCAAATATATGGAGCATGCAACACAAAATATTTTTTTTTTTCAAAGACGCACAGATCACTCAAAATAAAAAATAATAATCACACAAAAAAATTAAACAACTAAGAAATTAGACAATTAATGTTTCAAATAAAACGAGAATCGGCAATATAAAAAATAAGAACAAGAACACAAGATTTATATGGAAACCCAACTTGGGGAAAAAACCACGAGCATAGGAAGATAAATTCCTATATCAAATGATAATTACAAAAGATTGTTGGATGATCTCAAGAGATGTAATTACTCCTAATATATATATATATATAGACACACACACATATACTTACATATAGAAAAAAGAGGCTAACATATGGTGAAGTCCTAATATAATAAACCTAATAATCAACACACAAAGGTATACCTAGGTAGCTAGGTGCCAATAGCTTCAATACCTTTTTTATTCCAAAACTGCAAATAAAGTCAAGAGAGTTAACCAAAATGGGAACTGATAATAGAGTGTTTGGGATAGAATAAGAATGTAAAAACTGCTAAAATTGTGGCTAGATTTTACAATGAATAACACCATCACTCAAGCAACGGGCTTGCGGATAGCAAGTTGTGTCATGACCACTCAAACACTTGGACGTGCCACTAGCAAGTGGACAATGTACTGAAAAATACGCTCGAGCGCCCATGGTACAGATAACGAGTGTTTTTACACCGATTTCTTCTCCTTGTTTCATCATTGAATTCAAGACTTTTTCAAAACATACTACCTACTCTCAACAGAATTTGGGCACCTAAACTCTAACAAACTCAGTAAGAATTTTTACACTGATTTCTTCTCATTTTTTCATCTTTGACTTCTTCAAGACATACTGCCAACTCTCAATAAAATTTGGGTCACACCCGAACTCTAACAAACCCCTTCACACTATTCGACCACAAGTCTTTTCTTTTCTAATTCAAGAGCATGTCATTTCTTTTAAAAAAGACCTATTTAGCATCTTTAATTTAAGACTCTAGATGAGTGTATCCATTAAATTGAAGTATTTGGTATTGGTTTTGATGAATTATTGTTTAATTTTGTGTAATTGTTTTTAGGTAATTAGAAGAAAGGAACGAAAATAGGTGAAAAAATGGAGAAATCAAAAGTTTGAAACCAAAATACAAACTTTTAAAAGTTGAACCAAATATTGATGATTGAAGAGTATAGGGAGTCAATTGGATGCAAATGGAATGGAGAAAGGTGGAAAAATGACCAACTCAAGCCTTGGAGAAAGTTCAAGTACCAATTTGGAATTGGTCCTAAACACAGTTAGCCATACACATGCCCTTGCATGCGTACGGGCTCCTTTCATAGCTCCAAAAACCAAAAATCACTTAGCCATGTGTGGGCAATGGCTTGAACCATGCACACGATTCAACTTTTGGAAAGACGAGTGAATTATCTTTTTTCAATGCAGTTCTTTATTGAAACAAGTTTTGGCCACTATTTAATCTAATTCTTGAGGAAAAGAACTTACCACATTATATTATATTGTAGAGAACACATCTAGCAAGAGGATTTAAGGCAATTAACACGAAGAATTGAAGATCAAAGGCTCAAATTCAAAATTCAAGACCAAGAAATTGATTTATCAAATTTCTTTTATTGTTCTTTATTACGGGTGATGTCTTTTCATAAATCTTTTGGAAGGTTCACAATAAATTTAGAACATTTTAAGGATAACACATGAGCAATGGCTGTTAAAAATAACATGTATGACGTGTGCAATCGTTTCGATAATCGTGTGCTTAATGCATTATTTAGCATATTGAATTCAAAATAAGAATATAATCGGGTCGTGCTTAGAATATATTTAACTTGCCTTGGAGTGAGTTAAGTAAAATTGAATTATAGATTGTCATGAATGCATAAATAACATTAAACTACCTAAATCTAGAATTGAAAATAGAAACCAATAGGCGGATTCGTAAATTCAATACATTGATTCCATAAGTCCGTATAAACCAATTCATTTACTAATTCATTGTAAACTTTAGATTAATTACAAATATTATCTTTACTGCCACAACACTTCAAGTTTGGTACCAAATTAGCACACTTCAATTAGGATTTATTTCTTAGGGGACAATATTCATCTCGTTACGTGTTACTTCTCAACAATCATGTATACTTTCGGGATTTATTTGAACAATTCTGCTCAAATAGCTGGTAATAAGCCTCTTCAAATATCTTCTTCATCTTGAGATTCTTTCTGTAAAGAGTAAGTTTGTTCTTAACATTTTCATCCTCGTTCTCACTTTCACTCTTCGCTACGGAAGTAAAAGCCATATAGTCCAAACTTTCCTCAGAAGTGGAAGTCTCAATTTGATTTTCAGAGCTAGACTTATCATCGGTGAAAGAAACATTCATAACATTTCCTAAAGTCTTCTTATAACTTAGACACTTATCTTTAACAATACCACGCACTGATTCTCATGATATCTAACCTTTTCAGACTTTTTCTTGACATCCCTAGTATCTTTCTTCATTTTTTTTCTCTTCCCTGTATTTACTAGGACCACTCTTGAATTTCCCGAAGTTTATTATTGCTTCCCAAAAAAAATTTGAATTTCATGACAAAATATGCTACCTCCTTATCTCTTAGAGTTGTTAACCTATGGTTGACCTCATGTTTTGATTATAACAAACAAATTATTATTTTTATCTATAACATTTGAATTCGAGTCTTTATAGCTATTACTGCAAAGTTGATCTATTGGAGACAAAAAGATTCTATTAAAAGACTTGCAATTGACGATCAATGAAAACTGAGATGGAAGCCGAATATTCACGCCAAATCGATTAAAGACAAGAAAAAAATGAGCATTCATGTCCAACCGATCGAAGCTATTAGATTTAAGTGTTTTGGATTCATAAGTTAAAACGCTTTAATCCTTAGTAATGAATCATTATAAGCAAAATTTTTATGCACAAGAAAAATTAATTCATAAAAACGCTTGCATAAAAATTATTTTCAAAAAGGTAAGAATTTCAACTTAATATTTTAACCTTTTGCATGTATTACTTAAATTGAAAAATTGAGTAAAAACACCCTTCAAAAGCCTACATTTTCAAAACAATCAAGAAAGAAAAATTCGGGAAAATATTGTCCAAGCAGACGTCTGGTTCATCCAACGGTCAAATTCTTAACCGTTCTGGATTCGATGCACAATAGTTAGTTAGGTTGTCTAGTTCAGTACGTGGACATCCGGATGGGTCGTCTGATTGGTCAGAAATTTTGGCATTTTGACTGGTATAAATACTATTCATTTTGCATTCAATACAATACTTTTTGAGAGCATTTAAGTGAGATATTCTTGAGCAAAGCTATATTGATCTTACATCTTATTTATCTTTATCAAATCATTTACTTTGAAATTTTTCTAATTGAATTAACTTTTGCAAATCAGTCTACTTATCAAAGTTTTTCTCTCATAACACTTGAGCTTCATTCATTGCTATTATTAAAGTATTAGATTATTTCTCTCTTGGTATTTAATTTGATCATATCATTTATTAAAAGAGAAGTTTAAATTGTAAAATCAACTTCCTTTAAATTTGTGGGTCGTGTTGAGGTCCCGTAAAGCTCAACATTATATAAGGATTGGTGCTCCTTATTTGTAAGTCATCGAAAGTGTTGTAAAGGGTTGGATTGCACCACAAGTCAATCAACATATTGAAAAGTTATTGCTCGTGTCGGAGAGCTTGATAACGGATGATGTAGATCATTGCTTTTGATCGAACCTCCACAATTATATCGTTTGCATCATCTTTCCCCTTGTACTTATCATTTTTATATTGGTTCTTATTATTTGAATTTATTAATTTAGTCTTTACTTGCTCGAATTTAAATAAATATTTCGAAAAAGTTTTAATATCCAATTTACCCCCTCTCGGTTCGTCATTTTTGGACTATCAATTAGTATCAGAGTAAGGTGCTCATTTCAAAATTAAGATTCTCCAATCTTGAGTAATGGCTAATTATACTTTTCAAAATCTTAGGGGCATTCTACTAATTGTCCTCCTTTATTTAATGACACGCATTATAATTATTGAAAAGTTTGGAAGATGATTTACATTGAATATAATATATGGGAAAGTATTGAAGATGATTTACATTCGATCGATAGATTATAATATATGGGAAAGTATTGAATATGGTCCTTATGTGCATACCAAGATTATTAAAGTTGATAGCAAACCCGATCAAACCATTTCAAACTCTAGAGAGGAATACTACAAAGATGATAAAAGAAATTTATCCTTGAATGCTAGAGCCAAAAATCTATTTTATTGTATCTTAGATAGAAATGAATTTAATTGTATTAGCACGTGTGATTCCATATATGACATTTGGTATGCATTGGAAGTTACTCATGTTGGCACTAGTAAAGTAAAGGAATCTAAAATTGGTCTCTTGGAAAAATAATTTGAAAAATTCTTCATCAAATAAGATGAAACTCTTGTTGACATGATTACTCACTTCACTGATATTGTTAATGGCGTCAAAAGGTTCAATTGAAAATTTAATAATGGAACTTGTAAGTAAAATGCTCAGGTCACTATCGGAAGATTGGAGCTCATTAAGAATGTTGATGGAAAATACCTAAGATATCAACTCATATTCTTTGGAACAACTTTATGGAACTTTGATGACATATGAGCTCAACAACGCCAAGACTAAGGAGAAAATGAGGAAAAGTAAAGAGGAATTGAAGGAGTCTCCTAAGCGCCAAATTGCTTTTAAATCGACAATCGAAGAAGGAGCTACAAATGAAAATATGAGTGATGAAGAGCTCGATGATCTAGTCATTCTTGTCAAAAAATGGAGAAGTTTTTCCAAAAGAAAGAAGAAAATGGTGCAGAAAGAACTAAGAAAATCATTTGCTAAGATGGTGGCAAACCCGGTCACAAGATAACCGAGTGTCCAAACTAGAAGAGAAATATCAAGAAAAAACACTTCAAGCAAAATGGGATAAGAGCGACGATGATGGTCGTGATGGAAATGATAGTTAAGAAGAAATTGTCAACATGTGCTTTATGACAATCGAAGATGAGGTAAAAACTCTATTGAAAAATATTCATATGATGATTTATCTGCCTCCTATGATGAAATTCTTGAGGAATTTGAAAAGCTTGCTCTAAATCATTTTATTCTTTAAAAAGAATAAAAAAAGAAGAAGAAAGCACTACTTGTTGAATAGTGAAATGAAGAAAAATTAAGAAGCTTAAAAGGAAAATGTTGATTATGGCTTACTGATTAAAGAAAATTCTTTTTTGAAAGAAAAAGTTGAAGACTTAACTATGATTATTTGTAAGTTCACTTAAAGTAAGAAGAACTTTGATTTAATACTTGGTGATCAAAAGTGTGTTTTTGATAAAGAATATAACCCATTTTTGAAACAAGATCTTTCAAAAATCTTTTTGTCAAAGCTTCAAACACCCCTCCTTCAAAAACTAAATGTAGATTTTGCAATAAAGATGAACATATTGCATATAATTGTCTAACAAAAAAAGGTTACACTTTGAAAATAAGAATAATTGGATCCGAGAATCCACTAAATTAACTAACAAGAACTCAAACTTGTATGGGTACCAAAGATAAAAAAAATTAAATTAATTTTGTAAGAACCAAAGAAGGTGAAGAGCAATTTTTTAATGGATAGTGGATACTCAAGACACATGACAGGGGTAAAGGATTTTGGTCATGTCACATTCGGAGATAATGCAAAAAGAAAAATTATTGGAATTGGAAACATTAGTAATCATCCTTCTCCTTCTATTGAAAGCATGTTATTGGTAGATAATCTCAAACGTAATTTGCTTAATATTTGTCAATATGTGATAAATGTTATCATATTAAATTCGATTCCTCTAAATGTCTTATTAAAGATGTTACATCAAAAAAAGATGATGCTTATAGGGAGCTGAAGCAAAGATGTGTATATCATAAATATTGAATTTGAAAATAATGAAAAATGGTTATCCAGTTTAAAGAAGAATACTTGGTTGTGGCATAGGAAATTAGGCCAAGTTAGCATGAATCCTCTTTAAAATATCTCCAAAAATTATTTGTCAAAGGCCTATCAAATTTAAAGTTGATAAAGATAAAATTTGTGATGCTTGTCAATTTGGTAAACAAATGAAAAGTTCTTTTAAATTTAAACTATATTCTTCAACTACAAAATCACTTCAACTACACTGAGATCTTTTTGGACCTTTTAGAACCTCTAGCTTAGGTGGAAAACATAAGGATGATCTAAAAGAAGAACACAAGGAAGAATCAAACATTCAACAAAGTGAAGTAGAATCTACCGATGTATCAAATGATCCTATAATACCAAAGAGGTTTGTTTTCTCTTACCCAAAAGAACTTATTATTGATAGTCCATCCAAAGGTATTACTACTAGAGCTTCTACTAAAAATCACTTAAATAATTGTACTTTCATCTCACAAATTGAACCTAAAAATTTCAAGAAAGTTGTTTGATGAATTTTGGATTCTAGCTATGCAAGAAGAACTAAATCAATTTGAAAGAAATCATGGTTGGAATTTAGTCACTAGACCAAATGATCAAGCCAACATTGGTGTAAAATGGATTTTTAAAAACAAACGAGATAAAAATGGGATAATCGTGCGTAACAAGACTAGATTAGTGCCCAATGTTACAATCAAGAAGAATGTATTGATTTTGATGAAACATTTGCATTGGTTACTAAATTAGAATCCATTCACATTCGTCTTGCATTTGCTTGTCATAAAGGATTTATTTGCTATCAAATGGATTTCAAAAGTGCATTTCTAATTATCTTCATTTAAGAAGATTTTTTTTGTTGAGCAACCCACCCGTCTTTAAAGATCACAAGTATCCGGATTATGTTTTCATACTTAGAAAAAACTCTTTGTGGTTTAAAACAAGCTCCTAAGGCTTGGTATGAAAGATTGAGAAATTTTCTTTTTTCAAACGGATTTTTAATAGAAAAGGCGAATACTACCCTTTTTGTCAGAATTCAAAAGAATGATATGATTGTTGTTCAAATTTATTATATTATATTTGGTTCAACTAATATCCATCTTTATGAAGAATTCTCAAAATGCATGAGTATGGAATTTGAAATGACTATGATGGGACAACTTAAATTTTTCCTTAGTCTCCAAATTAAGAAAAATAGTGATGGTATATTCATCAATCAAAATAAGTATATATTGGACATGCTCAAGAGGTTTGAAATTGATTGGATAAAGATGATCAAGGTACTTTGGTTGATGTCACTAAATATCGAAATATAATCGGATCCATTCTTTACTTAACCGCAAGTAGACCTGATATTATGTTTAGTGTGTGTTTATGTGGTAGATTTTAATCAAACCCTAAAGAATCTCACCTTAGTACCGTAAAAAGAATTTTTAGATATATTAGTGTTACTAAAACCTTAAGGCTTTGGTATCTAAAAGGCACTCACATGATCTACTTAGTTATTCGGAGTCAATTGGGCCGATGCACAATTGATCTCAAAAGCACTAACGGAATTTTCCATCTTCTATGCTTTGTACTTGTGTCATGGTTTAGTAAGAAACAAAATTATGTTGCATTATTAACTGTCGAAGCCGAATATATCTCAGTAGCTAGTTGTTGTGTACAAGTGTTGTGGATGAAACAAACTCTCGTTAATTATCATTAATCATTCGATGATATACCTATCATGTGTGATAACACTAGTGCCATAGACTTGTCTAAAAATCCCTTTTGTGTTCTTGAATGAAACATATTGAAATTAGACACCACTTTCTAAGAGATCATCTACAGAATGGAGATATTGTGTTAGAATTTGTGAACGCACAATCAATTGACCAATATCTTCACTAAACTTCTTGCACTTGAACGATTATAGCATATTCAACGAGGTTTAGGTATCATTGATGAAATCAAAGTACTTAACTAAGTTGTATTCATACTATGTGTTCATATATGTTTTACTTCTATATGTGGCATTATTTATTTTGTATATGATCTAAAAAAAGGGGGCATCCAAACGAGCCAAACAGATCGTCCGAACATCCGGTTTGATAGAAGATCTTTCCTAAATCAGGCTCTGTGAATCCAGACGTCTGGTTTACGCGATTTCAAATTTTTAAATCACATAATTCAATGCTTCTTTCTCATTTTCTTCCACTTCTCTCACATCTCTCTTCCAAAGTCCTCTCTACATTCTTCATTCAAAATCACCAATTCCTTCTCAAATTCAAAAACCTAACATTTCCACACTCTATGTTCATTACAATTTCAAACTCTTATTCACTACATATTCAAATCACCTAAAATCTGAAATCCTATACCTATTTTTTTCTTCAATTCTTCCTTACTTCATCAGTTTTCTTACAATGTTGGGGTCCAAAATAGTGGGAACGTGACTTAAAAGCACAGTGAGAAGATCTTCTCCACCTTCAACTGACGAAGAATTTAACATGGAACTCGAAGGTGCCGGCCAACCCTTTTAAAAAATCCCCAATTTTAATAGTTAAAAATGTTGATTTCGTCGATTTTACTATTGAAGCAACCACATTTCATATAAGGGGTATTTTTAAAATATGGGATGGGTTTCTATTGCTACATTAGATGAACATGCCTATACACGTCTCATGAAAGAATTTTACAAAAACATGGTTGTTATGACTCATTACTAGAAACTGCCACATGGCCATCAAAACTAAGCTGTGGGACCCTATCCAACCGAACCATCTTGCCTCCTTCTATTTATGCTACTCTGAGGCCCCTTATCCTAATCCCTGTTGATCAGCCGAGGCCCAAGTCATTCTGAGGCACCTCATGAACCGAGGCTCCCCACCTCGTGACAGCCCATGTGTAAGGATTTGCTCATGATGAAGATCTTTGTATGAATGATTGATGTGACCTTTGTAAAACGTGAATTTGTGTCTTGTCTTGTCAATATAAAGGTATATATTACTTTGAAAAGATAGGAAGGTCAAAGTGAT
>CAIGRP010092807.1:0-16431 GCA_903798385.1 Fraxinus cuspidata | reverse complement strand
ATTCCTAGTTTTTATTACAAAATTAGTTTGGTTTTTGATCGGACAGTCATTATTAGTACGATTACTTTTGCTCAAATCCGTCGAAACTCGAACATTTTTCGTCTCACGCCCAAAGCACCTCCCGCGTCCATTTCCTCCTTGTTATTGCCGTTATTCCGGTAAGAACGCGCCGGAATCGTGCTTGACCTGACGTGAGTGGGCCGGACATCTGTTGGCACATTTATGGGTATCAGCAGTTACTATTCAAGGAGTTGAACTACATAGCAAATAAATCTTTAGAGGCAATACAATCTAATGTTTTTGGACCTATCATACAACCACCAATTTTAGAAATGTGCATATATTGACATTCATGGACGACTTTACAACATATGTCTGAATTCTCTTTATAAAAGAAAAATCTGAGACAATTATGAAATTTAAGGAGTACAAAAAAAATGTTGAAGGTGAAGTTAGAAATAAGATTCGACGCCTAAGCACGCATAATGGGGAAGAGTATATATCTAGAGAATTCTCCCAATTTACAAGAACATAAAAAACGTCATTAGTTGACAAGTTCAAGCACTCCACAACAAAAATTGTGAAAGAGGAAGGGAAAAATAAACAGCTTGCATAAACATGTTGAAGTATGCCATATGTGAAGAATGTAGTGCGTAGGTTTTAGGTGAGTATAAAAGGAAAGGAACACGTGATCAATAGGATTTCACAATCAAAGCTAGGGTCCATGTAACCCTTTAAAAAACTATGGAAGATTAATCCCACAGTTGTCACTTTCCAGTATTTGGTTGCATCTGTGACACATTCATGCCTAATCACTTTGGAGTAAGTTCATCAGAAAGGCAATTATATGAACGTTCAGTGGGATGCGACTTTCAAATGAGAGGATGGAGATGTTGTGATTCTACAAGAAACTATTGCTACACATCATGAAACGTAGTGTTCGATGAAGCATCTTCATAATAAACACTTCAAGGGGTAGAACTACCATGTTAAATAGTAATTGAAAACAAGATTAATGAAAAGATGTCGAGAGAACTAGCAAAGTACTACACAATCAAGGGAAGATCTAGTCTGGGTTTAATGATGGGTTTAATGGGGTCAGTTGCCTCAAACTAAATTTCAAATTTTTGGTCAACAAATTAAAAAAATTCTAGTTATACACAATTAAAATTTAGTACTTCAAAATGTTAGGACCAGAGGATAATATAATATTTTGGCAATGATAAAGAATTTCTATCGCTTTTCCCCTCTTTAACTTTTCACCTTTCAAGACTATCGTTGTACTATTTATTTTTGCCAATTCTCAAATTTCGTACTATAAAATAAGATAAAGAGCCAAAGTTTTTAACCTTGAGGAATGAACAAAGCTATGGGAAGAAAAACTTGTGTAGAGCTTGTTTGAGCCTCTTTTTTTTCGAAGAATGAATTTTGAAATAATAGATTGATGAATAATGTGTAATTGAAAAATAAGAAAAAGTTTTGGATTTGCGTATAAAATTATTTTATTGAAAAATATGCGATTGAAATAATAGGAAAAAATATATTTTGAAAATAATGAGGATCAAACGAGATCGCAGTTTAAAGTTTGAAGAAAGTACATGATATCAAGAAAAATCTTGTGAAGGTTAGTTTAGTTTTTCATTTTCCTCTGCTAAATTAAAGGAATATTTTTTTGGTCAAAAAATAATTGCGTTTTTAGGGTTCGCAGTCCTAACTCGGCTCCTGTACGCAATCCTCAGGAATCCAAGAACCTAGAGGAGACAAGTGGTGGAGAAGAGCCTGGAATAGCAACACATAGTCCTTTGTAAACTTGTGCGCATTGGATAGGATCGACATAGACAAGAAGAAGAGGTTAATTACAAGCGAGTTCACAACCATGGCTAAGAAAAACAGCTAAAGAAGAAAAGAAACTAAATTTCAGGTGATTAGTAAAAAGTCAAGAATATTTAAAGAAGAATGTTGACATAAGTAATGTAGTAGGACAATGAAAGAAGATAACCAAAATGAGACCAAAGGGCTCAGCGCTTCCAAAATTCAAAGAGTTTCAAACTTGATTAGGAACGATTAAAGGCGAGAGTTCAAGAATCATCGCCGATTTAGTTGACGGAAATGGCATCTTCTATTTCATATTTCCATCATCTATATTTGCTATATATGTGTGTGTGTGTTCCAGAAGAATTGTCCCAAAAATTGAGGTTTACAATTCCACTCCCCTATATATACATAAGTTTAATCCATGCATTGAGTGAATGACTGGAATTGAGAGTGATTAATAGAAGTGACTTGTGAGTGTGTGCAATGCCAAAAAAGATCGCTCATTTGATTGAATTATAAAAATGGAAATTAGTAATGATTAGGGATGAACACAATTGGATTTGTGCTATTTTTTATTTATTTTTAAATTGCGAAATGGGTTTTAAAAAAATCCAAACCAAATTTTTTTTTTTTGCGGTTCGGTACATTTTCAGATCATGATTTTACCGATATAAAAATTACATTTTTTAAACAACTGAAAAGATAAATATGTTAGTGTGAAATCTCAATATAACACTTAAAAAATTAAAACCTTGTAAAAATAAACGGCATAATAAAAATATATCAATATAAAGTTCTACCACAAAATTGAAGCTTGCAAATTCATTCCTTTTTTTATATGGATGAGAAATATTAACATAAAATATTATTTTCCTAAATAGCCAATCAAACCCACTAGCAAGTAAGTTACTCATTTTTTTTTTTTTGAAATATAATTGAACTAATAAATAATATATGTAGGATAAAATAAATATATATTTTTAAAAAAGTTGGGTAAACCGTTCGATTTGATTTTTTATCGATTTTTAACATCAAATCCAGAACCAAAGCATTTTCAAACGATTTTCAAATGATTGAAACTTAAATCACTTGAACAAAAAATCAACAATTACAAATTGCGATTTCAGTTCGATTACATAGATTTGCGATTTTTTTAATTCACGCCCAAATGGTGGTGTGTGTTCCATAATTGTAAAAATATTTTAATAAAATAAGATTCTTTTGTGTTTAAGCTCTTTAGTTGTAGTCTTGTTGGGAAAAGAGCTTTTCTTTTCTTATCTATATATCTTTCCATCTTTCTTTTCCTTGCCTTTTCTATTTTAAATTATAAATGAGAGTAAAGTAACCTTTTATCAGGGTCACGAATGCAACAATGTGAAAGGTTAAAGACCAAAATGCCCCCATTTAAAAGTTGGGGGGACGAAACTAGAACGAAAGCAATAGATTGAAAACCTCCACGACTATTTTTTCAGTTCAGAAGGGGGAGGGTGAAGAGAGATTATTTTATGTATTGGCAAATTAAAATCAATAATTAATTTTAATTATATATTTAATCGAAACAACAACTTTTATAAAAGTTTATTGAAAATCTAATTTTAATCTATACGAAATATGAACTTAGTTTAATGAGAGAATTATTTGATGGGATTTTAATTATTGTGTTCTTTTACGAAAATGTAATTAAAAAAAATGAGGTTAGGCAAGAATCCTTGTCAAGTTGGTTTGACACTGCAACCTTTAGGAAATATAAAATCTAAATACAAGAAACGAAGACATGTAGCAATCTTCTAGAATCATGTTCATAATTACGCTTAAAATTACTTTTTGATTTAATTTTTCTGTTTAAAAAAAAAAAAAATCAATCTTCCTTCAAATGAAATTTGAACTCGCGTTTCGCAAGCCTTAATCTCTTGCATTTAATCTTAATTAGAATTTGAAATTATCCCAAAAACTGCATTGCCTATCCGGGAAATAGGAACAAGTGGACAAGGAAGATTGGGACCAGGGTCCATGATTTGTCTTAAACGGACAAATGCACCCAATTCTAACAATTATTTGATTTAGACACAAGTCTTTGTCGTGTAAGATGCGTGGAGCCTCCACGTACGTGTTGATGTATGCGTTCCTCCTCTTAAAAAGAGAAACTTTGGCAAGTTAATTGACTATTGAAATATATACAATAATATGAAATTTTCTAGAACCAAGATAATAGGAAATGTGCAGAGATATCTAAGAATAATTATTTCCTATCATTAGGAGTTGGGTCCTTGTAAAATCTTGAGTTGAAATGTTTAAAAATGGAAGGTAAGAGAGTATTCATCAAATTAAGTGAAAAAACGTGATAATACGACTGATGAATCTTGTTGCGGACAAAGTGAAATCAAGTAGGTTAAAACCATTCACGAAGCTAGTTTGGTTGTACATGATTAAGAATTGATGAAAGATTTATTTATGGTAAATATAGTACGGGCTACAAGAATTATTCGTTTTCATTTTATTGCTAGATCTACTCAAATCAATTAGATCCTTGTGTATAAAATGCTATTATGCATGAAAGCGTTTTGTCAAAATAATATTAAAATCAAACAATCACATTACGCCAAAAAGTAAAGAACGCTAGAAAATGTTCACGGGGTTCGGCCAAACCTACATTCCAAGAGCTTCACAACACATGGATGCTCATCTGCACAGAATCACCAATATGTGTCTCAAGAAAATACAAGGTTCTTTCATATTCCTCTAAAATTAGGGTCGAAGAACGTAACCACAAATCTCTCACTTTATTTTTCTTTGACTCAATTTAAGGATCGGACTTTAAAACCGTTACAAGATTACAAAGATCAAAGGCAAAGGAGATCTTTCACCACCAAGATGAAAAACCTAATTATAGAGAGAAATTGAGACGAAGAACCCCCACAAACACAGCAAGAAGAAAATATCTCATAGATTCAACATTAATGACGCCATGGTACTTATACTAAACCCAAAAAGATGATCTCAATTGTTGAAAATAAAAGGAAAAGATTAAACCAAGTAAATAAAAAGTGTTTTCAAAACACCCAAGTAAAGTAGCACTTGTACAAATCGCTTATAGACATAATCCCGTGACACCAAATACCAACATTCTCCACCTTGACACGGCGATTCTATTCGCAAACGAGTAGTCATCCTATTTTATGATCGCACATGTACCTGCAACTGAAAACACTAAGTTAACCATTATCAATATTTAATATGGACAAGCATGATTTAAACTTATTTAAAGGTAAAATATTTGTACCCATATCAAATGATTAAATTGAGAAAGAATTTTCTCTAAATTCACCAAGTCTTTAGCAACAACATATCTTATAAAATATAATTTTACATCCACGTGCTTTTTTCTTTCATGAAATACAGGGTTTTTGCATAAATTAATGGCGGACTAACTGTTTGAATGAACAATTACCTTATTATGCAAAAAGTTCAATTTATTTAACAAACCTTTCAACCATAGAGCTTCCTTAATTGCTTCTATAGTGGCAATGTACTTTGATTATACTAAAGACAGTACCATCACATATAGTAAAAACATATGAAGGAACATATTTCCTATTATTCACGTCACTAATGAAATGATTTGCTAAAGGTGTATTAACAGATTATGCATCAATCATGGCAAATTTCTTAAGCACTTTCAATATATATGCAATTTGGATTAACCTCATTTCAGTTTTAGCTTTGTTCCTCATTATTTACATACCTAGAATTCATCTAGTATTTTTAAAGTTCTTCATCAACTTCAGAAGATAAAGCACCTTTTTATATTATCAACAATCTTTTTATAAGGACTTATAGGTAGCATATCTTCCACATATATCAACAAATAAGTGATAGTGGACTTACCAGATTTAGATATATACTACAGGCAATGATCATAATTGTTTCTTTTGAAATCTAAAGACAAAACAAATGTGTCAAACCTTTGGTACCATTGTCTTGGAGTTGTTTCAGCCCATACAATAGGAGGCAAAAAAAATCAGATCTGTCGTTTTCATCAAATCCAATAGGTTGATTCATATAAATATTTTATTCTAGATCATCATGTAAAAATGCAGTTTTTATATTCAAGTGTTCAAGTTTCGAGTCAACGTGAGCAACTAAAACTAACATAACTATTATAGTGGTATACTTGACAATTGGAGAAAAGATTTCATTGTAATTAACTCCTTCGTTTTGAGTAAAGCCATTAGCCACTAATGTGACTTTAAATTTCAAAGAATCAGATTCAACGTTCCGTTATTTCTTTTTAAAAATCCACTTACAATTGACTATGGACTTATTTTTAGGTTTAGGAACTAATTCCCAAGTTTGGTTTTGCGCTAAAGATCTCGTCTATTCTTCCATAGCCTTTTTCAATTCTCTTCCATTTTCACATTCAATGGCTTTTTCATAAGTTTTAGCTTATTTTCACTCGGTTCTTGAAAATTCAGGAAGGCATATGAAATATAATCCGAAAATCTTAGTTTGTTAGGATTTTCAATGGTTATTTTCATCCTATCTCTGGTCAATGGATAATCCTTTAAGTGTCTTGTTCTCTAATTGGTTCAGTTTGATCTAAACCCATGGATTCCTCACTCTGGTCTTCTCTCATCTCATTTTCTCTTCATTCTAAAGGACCTTGAGGATTTTCAAGCTCCACCTCAAACTAATTATTATCAGCATCAATTTCAGTTGTTTTCAGTTCAAGTCGGGGTGTAATTTTCTCAATCTTATCATGATGCTTATTCTTAGTTTTAAGGCATGACATCTCATTCTCATTGAGAGTTACATCCCCGTTGATAACTACTTTAACTCTACCTTGACCCCTAGCCCACAGTCTATAACCATTAGTGCCTCGAGGGTAACCTAAAAACATATATTTTTGAGCCCCTTGGTTCAAGTTTTCCTATATTTTGATGAAAATAAGCAGCACGTCCAAAAGTTCTTATGTTGTCTAACCATAGTTAATATCCTACTGATTATGAGCTAAACGAAAGAATAAATTATGGGAATTACAAGAAGGGGTAATGGACCTATCAGTTGGCTCTGCTTTAGGTCACGGTGTTTAGTATCTGAGATGAGAAGATTGTTAATTGCCTCTGGTTGAATAGAATCTAGTTGTTGTTCGATTGACTGGATATATTCTAATAAGTCAAAGGAGATTTCAAAGCAAAACTAGTCATTTGATTTATTTTCAGGTACTATAACATTCGTGTAATGATTCCAAGCTAAAATAGAGGAAGGAGATCGAAACGTAGTAGAATGGATGTTGCAATGTTCATGGGAGTTCGGAAAATAGTGACTTAAGACCTTTACTAAAGTAAGTGCAGAAGATGAGAGACAACGGGAAAATCGCAAGTAAAAATGGAAGATTGTTTTTTATTCTTATATATGTATTAAGAGCAGGATATGGAAGGATGGGATTACGAAATTTGAGAGTTCCTTCATGATGGAGGCTATATAGGTTCCCAAGCTTAATTACGGCGCATGGTAGGAAAGGTGAGCTGGGAGGCGTGTTGAAGAAGGCAACCATGCTTTAGACGTTTAAAGTAATTTGAAAGGTCCGATATGAGGTCCAATGGACGGGTGACAATGTAAGGTTGACCATCGTCCTGGCCTGTAACCTTAGCGTTTGTGTGCTAACAATAGTATTTGGACAATGAAATGATGGATGAATAGCAGTTGACACAACCTCAAAAAGAGGGTGCTTGGTTGAGGCCAATAATTAATAATTGTATACTCGAGAGAAATAGTGTCATGGACCCGTACTCGTTTACTCCCGAGGTCTAGTGATGCTAGATAGAACACTCTCTAAGTAAGGTGGTTGATCATGGGTACATGCATGGTGTATTAATCAACATATTGGCTCCTACCGAAGTGATATCAACAAGTGGATCGACCAAGGAAGCATCAGATATAGGGCTCAATCAAGTTGTATCCAACAAGTTGATTAGTTGTTTACAATTGACAACTCGCCACGTCACTAGATATCTATAAATAAACCGTATGCCCTCCATTTTTTATTCATGAAAATTGAAAAGCGCATAATTTTAAGTCATTCACCAAAAACTCTCTCCGCTAACTAGTGACATATTCATTATCCCCAAAAAATATTGCACCACCTCGTACCAATTCACAACATTGCCTATGAGAACTTATTAGAGCATATGTTTCGGATTTTTTATACACTCCATTTCCTAAAGACTCCACTAACCTTTTATGAGCTGAGGCCTAGTTCAAAGCAGTCTTACTATGTACCAAAAAAATAACCATTACAAGTTAATGCGACTTTAGTGAAGTCACGTATGATCGACGGTAACTTAGCTTTTGTTTGAGCTCCATTAAAATTAGTTTTTGGAAAAAATATATTTTAAAATAATGATATTTGAAAAATCTGTGGTCAAAAAATGATAATTATTTTTAAATTTATGTGTAATATTATTTTATTAAAGAATAAGTTGGACGCATCATGCAACAAAATGGAGCCCAAACAGTTCTTAGTTTTAACTTTAAAATGGACAGAGAGGGCAGCGCCCTCGCAGACAGTTTTGAAACCCTGCCCTAACCGTGTACCGCCACTCCCACCAGCGACGGGTGACCCTACCGGTACACTCAATTTCTACTTCGGAACGAGCTGCTGCTGGTTCTAGGGTTTCAAATTCCGGAGCTCATTTTCAAATTTAGCATTTTCTTAATGCAAGCCCCGCCGATGGAGACACCATCAGCAACTCCAACTACAGCCGATCAAAATTCCAACACTACAACAAAAACCGTCGACGCCTCATTGTGGTGGGACCCCTTCAGTTCCTTACTTGCTGACCTCGAAAACTCCTTTCTGGCCTCCGAATTCCCCCCTTATCTGGTAAATTTACACGTATTATTAACGTTTGATGAGCTTCTAAAAAGTGCACATTTTTTAAGGATGAATGGCTTCGAGACTTGAACTCAGGTGTTGATCTCTCTAATATTTAAGATGATAGAGAGTGTCACAATAATTCATTTCAAGAGTGCTTTAAACATGTAAAGATATAAGCGTGTACATGTGGGCGTGTTCCTGTATTGAGTGTGTGTTGATTACTGAAATTGGATGAAATTTTCAGGAAAAGCAGTTGAAGGACAATCATGCTTGGTTTTTGAACACCATTTTGCTATTTAAACCTCCAAATAAGAAGTCAAAAGAGGCTCTGGACGCGCAGAAAATAAAGATTGGTTCTCATGAGGTGAATGTACAGCCTGAACTGAAAGACGTGGTGCTCAAAATTAGTTCAGTTCTGGTATAATTTCTGTTTGCTCTTTCTCTTTATTCATTAGTTATAATGTTTACTAGCTGTTATTAATCAGTGTGATGTACTCGGGGGTTGCTTTTGTTTCTTTCATTAATTTTCCTACTTTTTATTATAAAGAGAATAACATGACCTGCACATATGTCAGTGTTTAGATGAGGTGCAGTCGTACATTATTGTCAGAAGATCGATCACAAATAATGATCTGGAAATGGACAGCACGCATCAAAATATTCTTGATTTGGTTAGTATATTTCTTCCTCTGAACTGTTGCATGTTCAGGTGTTGTATTAACTCCGGCTTCATTGCATTTCCTCTTGTTCTCATGTTAATATCTGGATATAATTTGCCTACTTTCTCATGAATAATGGCCATTTTTAGCATATAAGAGTTATAAAAGAATGCTACCGGATCACACACAAGCATTTGTTACCTGCTGTTGTCTAGTTTGATTATCATCAGCTTCCATGTTAATAGCTCGTGGCTTGTAAAAAGAAATATGGTCAACAGTTATGGTCAAACTTCTGTTCTACATGTAAACGTTACTGTAAATGTATAATAATACAAGCATTATATCCATGGACATGAAATTGCTGTAGTACTGAAATTTTTGTTTCCATGAAGCTTAATCGTTATCTTAATTATTATTGATTTCATGTTGAAATCTGAGCTGCTGAAAACAGTCCATTTGCCTTTTCGCTAGATTTTCTACGTTTCTTTTCCTTAATCCTTTTCACTTTCTTTATAAAGGTTATGCTGGAGTACTATGTAGAAAGACAACGTTTGTTGAAATGCACGAGGCAGATACTCATGCATGCGTGTAAGTCCGACTCTACTTTTGGTTTCATGTTACATGAATGAGATACACACATAAAATCATAAATAAGAAACATGCACTTGATATCCACAAGATCACTATATACTTAATGTTTGTCAGCTGTCTCTTTTGTTGCTATCTTGAAGGTTATTTGAAGGATTTGCTGCGTGCAGTGAATTGTATTATTGACTCCATGTGAATATTGACATTTACTTCTCTTAATGAAACTTACATTTACATTTTCCATTAAATATCAGTTTTTTTTTAGCTTCCAAAAGCTTAGTTTAACTTCTTTTTTTTTTCCGCTGTATGGCTTTTAAATAAGTTTTGAGTTGCAGCAACAGCTATAATTGCAATGCATAAGCAAAATAACTTTGATGTCATGTTGCTGAGCTAGGAATTTAATTCAATGTTTGTTAAGTGTTTCTCAGCTCGTGTAGTCTCTGTCTAGATTTTAACCTGCTGTAAACTTCAGTAGCTATCAATTGGGTGAATGAAAATCACAGGCTATGGAATCACAAACATGTGGTTGTCAGTCTTGATGCAGAAGATTTATTTATTGCCTGAAGCTCCAGCAGTATCCATGCTTCTGGATTGAGTCTACGTGTTGTTCCTTTTCAACTTAAAGAAATTTTTTCTTGCTGTTCTGTTGAACATGTTATATTTATTGGATTTTGGTGCTACATATGAATTCTCACCTTAAACATTAGGCATGGATCAGAAAATTGCCCATCACAATTTGGTTGTGTTATAGTTATTATAATCTGAATCTTACTTGAGGTTCAAAGCAGTTTAGATTATCCAAATCCTTGCAGGCTTTTAGGTTTTATTTATTACCGTTAAATTAATAAAGAAGCATATTCCATACAAACTTCTTTCAAACAATTCAGGAGACATAAAAGAATGGTAGATATGAGGTACACAATTCTCAAGAATGGTGGACTTTTGGTAGACTTGATGAGTTCTAAATTGATTGAAATATCACCCACTGATTGCAGAAATAGTGTGTAAAGGAAGGGGGAATATATACTTTTGGTGTTCAATATGGAAAGAAGTTATCAGAAACAGTTAGTTTCATACTTTAACTAACAAAATTGCAATTGTATCTAAGATAGCTAGCAAAGATTCTCTTTGCTTTTCTTGTTTAAACTAAATGATTAGAGCATGGGTCACTTTTTGACCTTAAAAAATGGGATAAACGGTTACGTTTATTAGAATTTCTATGTTATTGTTTATAGCATCTGATTTAGTACTGTTGCTTAGAGTGTGGGGGCAATCGGTTAGCCTAGGAAAACTGATATCACTGGAGTTGTATTTATGTGGATCCCTATTTCGACTGTTGATAATCCTTTTGAGGTTTCATTCTTCTTCTATTTCGTTCTTATATTTCAGCAAATTTAGTTTTTATCATGGTAGTAACAAGATCTGGTCAATCTTTCTTTCACTCATGTAAGGCATATCAACAAAGCCCACCTATTTAACTTGGCAGTTCTTGACCATTAGCTGGCAGATAGAATTTCAAAACCAAAGTTACTGTGCAGTGCCAGAGCAGACCTTAACTCCAATTTCTTCTAACCAACATCTAATTAATGAGCTTTAACAGTTTCGCTCTTATCCTAAGAACAAATCTAATTTTTAATCACACAGTTAATTTAACATTTATTTTTACTCAGGAGAGAACTTTTTCCAAGTGAAAAATGATATTTTTGGAGAGTACATGGTTAAAAAGTAGGAAAAGTTATGGGTCCCATAGAATGTTTGGTTGAAAATGATTTTGGGGAAAAATGATTTTTAAGAAATCTCTTCTAAACGAAGCCTTAATTTGTTTAATGACCTTTTGTTTTTCAAAAAAAATAAAAATAAAAAAAAAAAAAAGATCTTGCTTTAATATTTTTTTAGTTTCACTCGAAAGTAAGGGGTAACGTAGGTTGCCAACTTTACCATTTTTTATCGATACAGTCTTTCCTTTCTAGTTCTCATCCTATTTGTTCTGATCTTGGTGCATTCATTTTATTTTTCATTGATATTATTTAAGATATTATGATACACATTTTCTTCAAGTGCTAATGTTGATATTCAAATACAGTATATCTTGGAATGCGATCAGAAGGGTCTGGTGTATCAGAGGAGGCTCAGAGGTTGATTTCTGATGGACTTGAAAGTAAATTACTTTCTGTCTTCCAGGACCTTCTATCTGCCAACTACCCTGAGCAGATGGTAAGTTTAATTGGAAGATTTGAAGATTGATGCTCAAGATTTTCACTAATTTTGGCCATCACACTTCAGATATTAACTTATTGTTCTTGTTCCTTACTATATGTCTGCTCCTAAATCTTAACGTACATCTGAGGACATGCCTCACAGGATGTTGACCTCTACACTCTATGGGCTGAGGAGATTCTTATTGAAGAAAATTTGATCCTGGAAGTTCTTTTCCTGGTTTATTATGAGTCCTTCTGTACTTGTAATGCCGAAAGCTGGAAAAGATTGTGCTTGCTTTATCAGGTAATTTGTAACGCCCCAAAATTTCAGATGCCTTGGAGTGTTGCCAAAAATTCAATTTTCTTGTGGAACAATAAAATAATATTCTTTAAATAAAAATAACTGGAATATCCATAATAAAAACATAATCACAAATTAAATAATTGTCTTTGAACAAATTAAACTGACTAATAATTTAAAGAAAAAATAAATTTAATGTTTTATCTCTTCGATTCCTTTTGGCAGTCGCATCACCATCCCGCCACTGTTCCATCGACCCGAACTAACCAAAAATTTTGTTAGAGTGAGTATTTAAAAATACCCAATAAGATACGTGTAGTTTTCATACACAATTATGTCACAATAAGATAAACACTTCATACCACTATTATCTTATGGAGCATATCGGTGACCAAGCGATACGCCCATCTTAAGTCATCTTAAATTCCCGTAAGACCTCATATCTTTTAATAAGGTACCGAAGGTCCACTGGCAATTCATAAATATACTAGCAATTTACAGCTGCTTTATATGAAAGCTGCTGTGTAAAATTCTTTGGTGGTGAATTGTGGGACAATTGCACACTATTTATAGTTAAAATTCTCAATTGAATTTGTATACAACTAGAATTTAAGACGATGTATATAAGGAATTTGGATAAGAATTAATTTCAAAGGATATAATTATGATTACTTTTAAACGTTACCAAATTAAGATTGCAATCAAACTCTATCCAAATCACAAAATGATTATCATTATCAAAATCAACATTTATCACTTTACCGATACATAATTATTTGGCTCAAATAAGATAGGAATTTAAAACATATTTCATTTTAGTGCTCATTTTTTTTTTTCAAAATATTAAAACAAATAAAATTTTATTCTAAAACTTTCAGGGCGTTACATAGTCTTTTATTGAGGTGATTGAATTTGCCATCATATTTGTTCCCCTTCTATGTTGATTTGTGTTTGATCAATTTCAGGACATCATCACTGGCTCATACAACTTTGGGAAACTGGCAATATCACCAGAAGCAGTTCGTTCTATATATCATACCAAAGTGCAGCTGCTACTTATTCTCATTGAGGCTTTGGACCTGGAAAATCTTCTTCAAATGGTCCACGATGAAATTCCGTTCAGGTTTTGACTTTTGAGCAATCTTTAGTTCCGTTTCTTGTCATCTATACTAGGATTGCATGACAAAGTTATTTTTTCTCTAACAGTAAGAAAAAACCATTCTGATTCTAGATTAAAAAACTTTTAGAAAAGTGAATTAACCAAAAAACCATTTGTAAAAGCATGTGATGAGGGAAAGCATGTGCAGAAACAGATAAATGAAGCTGCGATAATCGCAGATTGTTGATATATAGGTTGTTCATCAAATGACAGAATTCAAAGTTTCTATATGGGCCATAACTTGAGTGTCAAGGTCATGCAAGTTACATACTAAGAGCACAAGCACATAATGTGGGAACTAATGGGAGAGTTTGAGAGTGTCTGTTTTAAGAATTAAAGTGTTGTAGAGGCTGACACAAGTGCCTAGTGCATAGTAATTGAGGTTTTTATATGATATGCAATTCGCTGGATGTTTATAGGGAAAAAAAATATTTAGTTGTAATTTTTGAAGTCTTGAAGAAATAAGTTAAATGCTATCCTGTTGCCTCCCATTTGCTTTTCATTTTTGTGTACAATGCTAGCCACAATTTCAAAATAAACAGAGCAAATAGCAAAAAGAAGGTAGCAACAAATCCCTTAGACCAACACCTCCTTCTCGTACAATGTTGCCCTTCATTGTTCACCACAACCTTGGGCTTAGATCAAAAGGTGTAACAGTAGTGGTGATTGGAGGCCCGGGGGTGGTTAAAGGGAGTTATTGGTTTGAGGTAGATCTCTTCTTGCTACACATAATCTGTGATTGCTCTCATTTGAGGGACCATTAATGCATTGAAGGCTTATTATGTGTGATAATGGCTTGTGGAGAACTAGTTCTGTCAATATTTCATTGTGTGTAATAGGGTAAATATTATATAACATGGATGCAATGTTTTATTTTTGTAATTAATTTTGATATAGAAGATGTATTATCTTTCACCTGGGGATTAGAATTATTAGATTGTTCCACCAGGAGCCTAGATCACCGTTCCAATTACGGAAGATCAGGAATGTTTTGACGTGGTGGTGGTTTGGGTTGTCTCTCTGTTACTCTCTGACATCACATTCTTCCTTCATGAAGAGAAGAACTGGTGTAAGGAATTCTTATAAAATTGGATACGCATCTGGGACATTAATTGCAGAAGTTTTGAAATGTGAAAGCAGAGGTTTGATTTGAATTTAATAATCTATAATATTATTGTGTTTATACAATGTTAGTTAGCATATCCTTACTATTATTTGGTGCATCATGGTCAATTTGAGCGCACCACAAATTTTGAAGTGCTAAATGTTTTTTGTTGAACTTATTAACCAATAAATAATGGTCTTTCTGTACTCTTGTACATTCAGTATAAAGATTTTCCCCCTTCTATAGTCGCTGAATATCTGCTATTTTTACTCAGGCAGGGTTCTGTTGCTTTTTCCGTAACTGATGTCCAAGAAATGGATTCAATGATATCCTGTTTTAATGCTTTTGAGACCAAAGAAGCAGGTCCTCTGATTCTTACATGGGCAGTGTTTCTCTGTCTCATTTCTTCTCTTCCGGAAAAAGATGAGAATAATTTACTGATGGTACATAATTTTAGAATGTAGCATAATTGTTTTTTTTTTCTGGAAAAATATATTTTCATTGCTGTTTTTCTCCTTTTGATGTGTCAGGAGATTGATCACGTCGGTTATGTTCGTCAAGCTATTGAGGTTTCATCTTTGAGTTATTTTCTCGAAATTCTTGAGAGTGAAACATTGAAGGATTCTGATGTAAGTAAAATCTCCCTTCATGGTTGTGAATGTATTTAGGTGTCTTGTTGCTACTTTACATTGTTTCTCATGTAGTTCACTGCTTAACTATTTCATTTTCTACTTTATACTACCATCATATTGTGTTGCGTGTTTAGTTTGACTGTTGTTTTCAAGTATGACTGTTCCTTTGTCTCCTATTTTCAGGGTCCTATTGCTGGTTACCAAAGTGTTTTGAGAACATTTATATCCGCATTTATCGCATCCTATGAAATCAATCTCCAGGTATTTCACTATGCAAATACTTGCAAATAGTAGCATGTGCTAACAACTTGATCCCACTTTCTGTATGCTGCAGTTTGAGGATAAAAATCTAAAAGTAATTCTGGAAATCCTTTGCAAAATTTATCGAGGAGAGGTTTGGATATCTAATTTTTTTTAATCTTAAGAAGCATTATATCCTCTTTCTTGTTTATGTCATAGATCATTGATATGGTGCAGGAGTCACTTTGCGTTCAGTTTTGGGACAGGGGGAGTTTCGTTGATGGTCCTATTCGGTCTCTTCTTTGCAATTTGGAGGGTGAGTTTCCATTCAGGACTATTGAATTTGTAAAGTTCTTATCAGCCCTTTCAGAAGGAGCTTGGCCGGCAGAATGCACGTAAGTGACACTTGGTATTGAGTTTCTTCCATTTCCTGGCCTTGTGCAACCATCTCTGTATGATAAATGATTGCAGTGTAGTGTACATATCAACACTATGGCACGCTCTAATTGGTCTTCATGGCAAGCCATAGGTAGATCTAAAGCAATTTATTATGGGGCTGATTTTAGCATTGGCAAACGGGGTTAAGATTTAATTAACTAAATAATATCAAATGGTGGCTACTGTCCAGAATACTATTATTTTTTGGTTTGGGAGGTGGGGGAAGGGATGGTGAGGTGGCTCAACAAAGGAACTAATTAAATGGTTTGTATTTAGATTGAAGCATAACATGGGTTCAGCATTAATTTGAAACAAATGAAGAGAGATTGTTAGTTTTGTTTCTTCTTCTTCCTCTTCGTCCTCGTCTTCCTCTTCGTCCTCTTCCTCTTCGTCCTCGTCCTCGTCTTCCTCTTCGTCCT